>DVZR01000122.1:0-11069 GCA_018237405.1 Thisbe lycorias
ACTTATTATGTTATTCTGATATCAAAGCTATATTACTGCAAAGTTTCATGAAAATCCGTTTAGTAGTTTTTGCGTGATAGAGTAACAAACATACACACATCCTTACAAACTCGCATTTATAATATTTATATGATTATAACATGAGCCCACTTAAGTTCAATGGACATTGCACTTTATTAAAACTTATTGACTATTATGTCTAAATTTCTTCTCTTTCAAAAGTATACATTGGAGGTCATTTCATCCTTTCAGGGCTTGGTGATGGCTGGGTTAGGGGACTTGAGTCGACCTGTGGAAAATTTATCCATTCCTCAATCAGTTTCACTTGCGGCAACAGGGCTCATCTGGTCACGATATTCACTTGTCATCATACCTAAAAACTACAGTTTATTTTCTGTCAATGTATTTGTCGCTATAACTAGTTTATATCAAATAAATAGGGCGATTAAATATGAATTCTCAAAGAAGAGGGAAAACAAATAATGCCAAATATTTAGATATTGTAGTATCACACAGCATCAGTAGTTGGGAATGTATTGCAGGATTTAACTTCGATGGGTAATCACTTTAGCATAAGTATAGCTCAAATATTTGTCATAGACAAACTTTATTTCTTATTTATTATTAAATATTGCCAGTATAATGTATTAAGAGTAATCTACTTTCAAGATTATTTTAACAGAATGGTATACATTACAGATACTTTAGGAACATTACCTAAAGATAATGTGCAAAAGTTGCAAAGCACAAAACCTAAAATCTATGCATGAGTAATTTGGTTCATAATCCTTTAAGGATGCTTTGGCCATTAGGGAAATGTCTTGTTCTTGCTGTACTGTTAGTTGAATCATGACACAAAGTGGCATAATCTTTACCAATATGACACAAAGTAATCACTTTTTATGACAGCTCTATTTACACTTATATCTGATATTTTTTTATAACTGTTAAAGATAATTTGTTTAAATGAAATGGAATGATTTAATCTTTTCAAGTATTCGAAAAGATTGAAATTGCATTACTGAATCTCATTCATAAAAGAGAATGCCTCATGATGAATGAAGATTGCAGCACAAGTGTAAATAGGGCAACATCTATTTGACATACAAAATCATGCATTTTAATTTATGACAAGACTTGAAATAAGTCTCGAAATTAGTTCTAATATGTTATTAACACATAGTCTGTGATATATAAGGATATGTCTGTACTGTATTATTAGTTTTTGTTATTACATATCTCCATTAGTGCTGAATCATTGTAAGAGCTATAAGTAAAAGTTAAGGTTAATCGAAAGGGCCTTATACAAAGTCAGTTAAATAATTATAGAAATCTACATTTATGGGTATATTCCTGTAGTATTTTAAATATTAAATTGTTCCATTAAATCAATATGTCTATTTTTGTAGTGCTATTTTGAAAACAAAATATATTTTTATATGTTATATAATTTTTCTTATTTCCCCTAAATAATTTAGATTTTGTTATTTTTCATTTATGATACAGTGTGTTCTACAATATAAGTTCATTAGGTTTATACACTTTAATCAGTGTAAGAAGAATTGCAGGTGTATAATCTTTATCTCAAGGAGTTATAGAAGATCAAAATTATGTAAATTATGTGTTAGGTATTTGCCTCATTATTTACATTTATCGTGTATTACTTGCCTGCTCATCCAATTTCTTACGTCCAACTGAGAGAGAAGTTAACTAGTGAATCTGGGCTGGGTATCATTTGGGAATCTACAAAGTATCTTCATCCATAATACCTCTGTCGGAAGGCTAAATTGTTTTTTAATAATGCGTGTTGCCAGTGATAAATTAAGGTTATGAGACATGATCTATTATGGCTGGCCTTTAACATCGTCTTAGAGTTGCGCATTGTGCTATAAAGAGAGCTATGCTCAGTGTTTCCCTGTTATCGCAAATTGGATATGCATATTTCAAAGAAATTTGTTAAATCACTCGCGTTACCGACATAGTAGAACAACGTATCTGCAAACTGAAGTAATAAGGGGCGGGCCACATTGCTCGAAAAACTGATGACCGTTAGGTCGGAAAAGTACTATAATGGTGACGCAATAAGACAGCCTACGCCCGGCCGGCCCTACAATACAGCTTGGGTTTTATTTCCCTCCAAGAGCCGCTGTGCAAGAGCCCAGTAGTCCAGAGTAATCTCGCGAAGACCGTGGTCTTTACTACTTACTGCTGTTGATTCGTTACAACAGTGGCAAAAAGAGGTTGGATGTGAGGCTAACTATCCTGAAAAAGACGAAGTAATTACTGTATTTTAAGCTAATTAGCTTAAAATTTGCTAGGGCTTCAATATACCTAATGTGCTTTCAAATATTCAATATAGTTACTAACAGATTTTATAACACTTCTTCAAATTGTGATAAGATTAGGGGCTTATCAGTTATAAGACGCAGATAACTAGATACAAGAAATTCGTCACACTGTCAGATTTTGTTTTTCTTTACCAGTTTTATGTGGATATAAACAATATGCAGTATAAGTTAATGACTTAGGTAATTATATTTTAAGGTGAGTTGGGTATAAGCCTGCAATAAAACATATAGTAAGTACAGTAAGTAATGAAAGTCGTTGAATATTTTATACTTCCAGTGTACAGTCAGCTTCATATAGTTATTACCAAATGATTTTTTTGACTATCCTAGTATAACGGTAAAACACATAATTTGCTATACATATTCAACGTTATGATCGCAAATATGGTCATTCTTATGGCAAATATAACACTGGATTTGTGTACTAAATTATATTTTTGACCATTATACGAGCTTATATTTATATGAAGCTGACAGACTAGCACAGCAAGGCGAAAATTTCGCTTCAACTTGAATGTGACATTATTTGTCTTTTCATCGAGACGAATGAGACGGGGGAAAAAAGACAAATTAATGCGTGATATTAGTTAATCAGACTATACGTCTTCACAAAAATCCCTTTAAATTTCGACCAGCACTGATAAGTCATAACCCAAACAAATAATTTGCTTCCTTTGGGGTTAGATCAATTTGTCCAGAAATATTTATATATTTATGACATTGTGACACATATCCTACTAAGGCCTTGACACTTATTTACGATAATTACTCAAGAATTTACCTGCAACCGTACCTACTTACTGTTAACCTTATTCTGCGCTATTATCTTTACATTTTGTATACAAATACACACACCATACTTATACAACTCTTTACGTTAAGGCTATTAGTCGTAATAGATTACTCGACTTAAAAACCGATCTGGTTGCGGCCGATTGAAATTGGCTGGTTGGCTCAATCCGAGTTGGGTAATGTGTTACGATGATGAAATAACGTTTAATACTATCCTATTTAAATTTACAGGCACTGGTGATGGTATCCATAGACGACTACCGGCGACCACTCGATAAAGTATCTGTTACACAATCGGCAACTTTATCCGCCACTGGTTTAATTTGGACGCGATATTGTCTCGTCATACGTCCGATTAATTACGCCTTATCTTTGTGCAACTTTTCTTTGGGGATTGCAAATGGCGTACAATGCTTTAGAGCGTATAATTATCAAAGAAAGTTGGCGATTGCAAAAATTTAAGAGTCTTTTATATTGATACGTAACTGTTATTCTAGCATTAAGGAAAATATTATCTAGAAGTCTCCGTTAAGGTAATCCTTAAACTTCATTTAATTTTGAGCATTTGATCAAATCTTTATTTTACGAAAAAAAATCCATTTTCAGACTACCTTTTTTCATGAGACTCCTTTGTAAGGACATAAATGCTGGAGTGGATCCTGATAGAAGTTTTATGTTATAATAACAGCTACGTATCTACTTATTACAGTATCAGGAATAACAACAGATTTATTTAAATTATGTACACCGCTATCTCTTTTTTCTCTTTCCATTAAGACAAGTCTGTTGTTATTCTTGTGCCACTAATGTCTCCACTGCTTCAAAATGAACGACGAATTTATAAAAAGTACAAATCGGACGAACAAGATATTTTTTTTATTCTATGTATTATTTTAGAACTTATATCGCACGAACAAGGTATAAAATATTGTTAAAAATATGTGTTCAATAAGTATAAGGTAAATCAGGACCATTGTAACTGACGTACCTATATCTTTTCACTTATAGTATTATGAAGGATGAGCTTTATATCTGTATTGAATCACATATAGATCATCTATAGGTTTAACTGTAATCAACGACCAAAGCACCAACAACTCTAGGTTTGGCTAGTCAAACCACAGATCTGACATGAATTCTTAGTCAAAGCCCAAGACAATGGCATCTTACGACCTTTGAATAATGTTTAATCCTTGAAATGACTATCTTGGATAGTCAAACACCAAAATTCAATCCCCTATATTTCAAAACGAAGATTAAATATCGTATCGAGTTTAGTCAGATTTCATATAAATACAGTAATTATGAAAGTTTTTGTAATAAGCCGGAATACGTCCAAGTCGGGGTCATATTAAGTGCTAAATTCTAAGTCGTAATGTGATTTTTTTGTTTTAATTATACTGCTACAATAATGCCAAATATTTTATTATAAACTTTACCGCAATTGTATGTTCTTGTACATTAGTATTATAGTAATACAATAACTAATCATTTTTTCTGGGTTATTATAAAAAAAAATAACCTAACGCAAAGGTTAAGGTCCAACCTAACCCCTATAACATCTCGAGAGGCTCCGGAAATATTTCTATTTCTATATCGTGCTATGTCCTAAATTTGAATATTTTTTAAAGTACATACAATAAAATAACAACCACACATGTTTTTAATTACAACTAATCAACGTTTAATTCAGTACCTTTAAAAATAGACTATGCAAAGTCTGAATTAGATTATTTTGCTTTCGATATTTGAGTAAGCAGTTAGGTAATTCTAGGTTTACCTAGCTAAAAATATATAACTAAAGGCAAAAATTGGAATTTATTTCAGAGTTTGCAGTAAGGCCTTGGTCAAACCTAAGATAAACTAGTTAGTCTGCAAAGAGGTTGTATATCGACCTTAACTATAACACATATTCACATAAAAGATTCGCCCTGAAAAGATATACGGGTTATCTACAATAGCCCTGTAACTATTATATATTATACAATATCATTTAGCTGTAAGATATTGAATTAGATTTAGTTACTATTTTAAACTAACTGGAGACGCTACTTACTCTCTACCAAATGTTGTAAGTAGTAAATAAGTAAAACTTATCTCTACCAAAAGTAGTTACCCACACGACATCGGAGATCATCTATAGACACAGTTTATTAAAAGGAGCTTTTTCATTGTTGCACTTGGGGAAAATTCATTGTAACTTTTGTTACATAAATATATATTTTGTAAAAATAGAAGCACCCCACACGTGTTACACACACCCCAGATGTCTACGCCAAAGTGAATCAAAATTGGTTCAACAGTTTAGCCGTGAAAGCTTTACAGATAGAAATTCACATTTATAATATTAGTATGTTATTTATACTACATAATGTTACACAAAATTAACATTTACATTAGCATACCTACATATAACTTAATAGGTTATTTTATGTGATTTGGTACATAATGAAGTTTTAAACAAGTGGCATCTCAGATCATAAAAAAAATATTGTTAACCTTAATTTAATTGATAACCTTGTTTATATGATCTGAGAGTGATTGATAAATTGTACCAACCTATGTAAGTAGGTGTTTGTTAATATTACGTGTGGGTACACTGTATCAATTCTACAATATACGTGTGACTTCCTTCCCATATCAATATAGATTTTCGTAAAGACCACGCAATTTTCCATTTTATATCGTCTCCAGTTATTTTAATAAACATTTAATGTTGGTGTACCTAAAGTTAAACAAATAGGAAGATACTCATTACAAGAATTTAAAAAGAAACGTGTTACAGTGGGAATAATTACTGAGATCAGTAAACACATTGCTGTCCTAAGTAACTTCATTAAAAATTTAAGAGATCTTGGACCTTGATCTTAATACGTGATCGAAAATAGAATCGAATCGATTTATGTCAACTGTTACTCTTAAATTGATTTTAATGCTCGAATATTTTATTTTATTAAATTTTTGTACAAGAGAGTCTTTTTTAATTCAATTTTGCTATAAGATTTTATTGAAATGGGAAAAGAGTTCAACAATAGCACGTGACTTATTTCGATTCAGATTTTGACCGATTATGTGTCAAGAATAAGCATGCTTATCTCCACTTCAATGCTTTAGAAACACCTTCATCAGACGTGTAGTAAGCAGCGATTAATAATCTAAGGATTTGCATTTATAATTAAAAATGTGATCTAAGGAAATGCATTTATAATTAAAAATGTTTGATATGGTAGATACAGAGTCCGACAAATAACGTGAATTATCTAGCTCCTAGTTCGATAAGCCTAGAATTGAAAGTGACTAAATTTGCCTCAATCATGTAATCATTAGTTATTTTTTTGTTAGAACGAAACGAGATCGAATTACTAATATTGTAACCTAATTACTCGTAACTTTGATCATTTGGTTTCGATTTCCCTCATTTTATGAGTACTGTGGGCTAAAAGTTATTATAAACGACTGTTAAATTTAATAGTCAAGTGGTTTTTTGACCTCTGTATCTAAGTTGTGTAATTATTGTTAAAAAATTAAAAATATAAACTTGCCATGTTCTTAGTGCCAAATACAGAAAATATGATATATTTATTTTACTAACCATTAACAATAGTATTACACCTGTATACTCAAAAAGTACGTTTTTAGTTGTCGAAATTAAAAAAAAACCTACTTAGTTTTACTTCAAATAAAATCTACCTGAATAGATAGGTTTTACAAAATTTTTAATAATTTTGAAGCTGAAATCTTGTACTTAAACAAAATTTTAACGTTACCAAATAATTGACGTGCCATTTTAAAATAAGCCCCAAGAGATGCCATTTTATAATAAACAGAAACAAGTTTTACATTAACAAATGTAGTCAGCAACTAAAGACGATGAACATAATATACTTACAAATTTAAAAAACAGAAATCGGCCAATAACTTACCAGAATAATCTAGTTACTTACTGACCACAATAATTTAAGTAAGTAAGTTGTTGCCCGTCTTACTAGTTAACTGTTTTGTAAATTTGTATCTACTCGTCGACTATCTTTGGTCACTGTATCTAGCTTATGCCGTTTGTTAATCGTGGGCACCTATGCCTACTTAATATGTATGATGACGCTATTTTTATTGAAATTTACACCACTATATGTATAAAATATAAAATAGATTTCTAGTAGGTAATTTCATGTCTACATATAAGTTTAGTTTATAAGTATAATTTAGGTACCTACTTCATTTATTAACGTTTATTTTGTAATATTACAAAATTAAATATAGGCAATAAGATACAGTTAGCAACGAGAATCCTTGAACATTTGTCCAAACGTGATTGAGGCATTGGGTGACCGAAACTAATCAGCGACTTTTGATGCTTTTTGGTATAAACGTACCTATTTTACCTGTGACTTTCTTACTGACTGTACATTGTATTTACCTACAAGCATTCAACTTATTTTTAACAAATCAGGCAATTTCATCTGGCTGCAACCAAATTGGTTCGTCTTGCGTTTGATTCAACATATTTTCGGGAGCTTCCAGTTAAATAATTAGTTGTTTAAATTTGTCCTATATTTTAGGTTTTACAATATTTACAATAGGTAAGTAGGTACATATATATTATTGTATTGTACCTTTTTATAACAACTCTTTTTATTAGTAGTGTACTATAATGGTTAACCATTATAGTAGGGTACTATAATGGTTGTAGGTAAATTAACATTATTTTGTAAGTAGTTTATAAGTACCTAATATTTTCAATTACTTACTTACTCCACTAGATTCTTTAATTACGAACTCCACTATTAATCGAATTACGAATGGATACCTCATAATTCATATATTGCTAGCAGAATATGATTATCCCACTATAAAGTAAGTAGTTATAATAATATATAGACGTCTTTATTGTCTATTATCTATTAAATTCAATAGACAAGATTGTAATCACAAATCATAAGTAATTACTTATACTTATTAATATAATACGATCCCTATTTTGATTACTTTGCTACCTGTACCTTTGTACTATATTAATAAGCTAGTAGCTTTAAATTGTAGAGTAATTATAAGTATTAGGTAAAGCATTTATTTACCTACATTTACATGTTTGTATAATTATTTTTAAAAAAACATTAATATAAGGAACTAAATCATTAAAGTTCATTAAAATATATTTGTTATCCAATTTGGGCCTATTTTTGCATAACCCTACAATAACCCTAAATACGTATTAAGTACTTATTCAGCAAGGTATTAGATAACAAACCATAGTAGGTAGAGAGGCTCGAAGCACTTAGTTCTGGTGCTCGGTTGAGTCAACTTATAATTTTACCAACAATTCACAATAGGACTAAAGTTTATTGCCTAAGAAAAACAATACGTTATTCTTAAAACGTGCATAGCAATAAACGTTTTTGCTATTTTATTATTTAAGATTTGTAGTGCGACATATATGTTAAAGATTTTTTGTGCACGCTAGCTTAATGCTAGATTGATAGGTTAATCACAAGTTTCGTATATAATTTCCGCTCCTGTATGAGCAATCACTATACAATTTTGACTATAAGTGCACTATTTTAAGATACTATTTTTAGTGGAAATTCATTGCTTTATCATAGGCCATTTATAAGTATGGCGTATGGGTATAAGCATAGCGCTTACACATGATTATGATGCGAGCTTACACACTAAGAATGGTATTATTTCGTAAATAGTAGAGGCACTATTTTCCATAACATTGTTTTATTTGGGCTCTATCAGTTATTTTGTAACATCTCATAAAATGCGAGATACGTTATATATACGTCAATAACACTGACGTCCAAAAGCGTCAATTTATGAAAACTTTATTTCCGCGTAAAATCGCACACTTTTTGAAACGCTCGTTTTGTTGGCTGTTGCTAAGGTTACCAGATGGGAAGACTAAAATATCTGGGCAAAATTTCAAAAGTTCGGAATTTTGGGATGACAGTCGGGACAAAAAAGTGCTAATAAATAACCACTTTTTTCAATAGACAGATTGAATCGATTTTTAATAAATCATTTTAAATTTTTATTTTGTCGGGACATATTTGTTTTTTTCGGGACTCTGGACATCATACGAAATGTCGGGACAATCCATATGAATCCCGACCATCTGGCAACCCTAGCTGTAGCACGGATTGATACAATTGACAGTTGTCACTAACTGACAAATCACATATGTCAGTTGACACTTGACAGTTGACAGTTTACGTGGAAGCGTGTGAGTGATTGCTTGTGTTTGTTGATTTCTTGTTGTTGATCTACTTGTAACTTGAGCTAAAGTTTCGTAACAATTAATTCACCTACACACCGAGGGTTTGCGATGTCCAAGAATATTTTAACAATAATATGTCCAATTGGTACTGGCGAGTGATTGCTTTGAAGGCTGCTTTCGTACTTTCATGTTTTGTTTGTTATCTAAGAGCCGATGACACTGTCCAAAAATTGCCGTTCTGCAATCCTCATGCCGCAAAAGACTACTCAGGACCTACCGAGTAAGTTCCATTTTGAAGTACATACCACAAATCGAATACATCAGGGTATACCTAATTTGTTTACAAGTCATGACTTGTCATGTCATGTCTGTGTAATGAAGTACATACAAATAACTTTTCTAGAAAAAAGTGCGAACTTCAAATCTTTAAGAAATAATTTAATGGATGTAAACTTAATCTAATCAGAGTTGACCTTGATTATTTTGTTTGTATTCTTTTAATTACTTATTCAAGACTGATACTTTAAGGTGTCTGTTATTCATATTCAGCTTTATATTGCGTAGATTATTGTTACACTAATTTAAATGCCCTAGTAAAATTCTGTACAAGCAGTGCAGTTACTTCATATCGTATTGTATCGCTCACAGGCTGATCCTCCACACTTAGCTTGTGAGTAGCCATTGTGCGATGGGTGATGAGTGGATATTCTAGCCATCCCTGCTCATTCCACAGGCTCAAGAGACGTTGAAGTTGATGGAATACCACCCTATATACTAAAAGTCCTCCCAGGGTTTGAGTATGTTGCTGGTGGAGGTGCCTTTCTTCACTGACTATATAGGCTCGTCAAAGTGGGCTGTCTGTGATTCCTAGTCTAACGAAGCTTTCTTCGCTCATCCCACCCAAAACTAGGCCAGATTATGGCAAAACTATCAGTACTTTTGTAGGAGCACAAATTTAAGAGTAATAAGTTATGAGAGATCATAATAACACCGATATACAATGCAAAAGTGGAAGAATGTAGATACTGAGGGAGACCCAGACTGACAAAATGATCAAATTGATAGTCATGACTCCTTATTTAAAGCACTTGTACTGTTTTGCAAATGATGCAGTTTCACCAAGAGGCGACGATGGAAAGAATAAATTATTTACAAATTGGTAGTGTTTTATCCAAAGGAGGTGTAAAGAATCTCTGAAATTGACAAGTGTGTATGAGGAGATTTGTCAATGTGGAAAAAGGCAAGTATGCCTGGATAGTGATGTTTGACAATTTGTACTCTCTGCCTGCGTCGTAAGGGATTTAGTGTGAAGATATTTTGGTGTTGTTATAATATCATCATATAATCATTTTTCTAAACGGAACTCGCTCGATATATTATCAGTTTATCAGTGAGGATTAATATTAGTTAATCATTTGTGTTACTTGAGTAAACACAACTCTACCAACTGTTTGATTCTATGCTTTTAGATGGCCACTTCCACCTTACACAAAGATGATTCTGCCAGTATCAAATTTTATTTTATAAAAATTTTAGTGTTAGTATACACCTGTGACAACAGAGACAAATAAATATAGTGTTAGATGATAAACTATACGTAGTTGTAATTGACCCTTAGTAAATTTTAATGTAATTACTTAAAATCGCCTCTGTGGTCTAATGGTACTGGTGTCGGTGAAGATCACGAGGTCCCAGAATCCCAGGTCGGG
>DVZR01000123.1:0-11066 GCA_018237405.1 Thisbe lycorias
CAAGTATTACGCAACTTTTGCAGATTTTAGATTTATGCTGGTATGGAATGATGGATCAGTTAATTCTATTGCTGTGTGTGTGACAGACAAGCCATGAGCACAGAGATGGAGTATTCATCCATGTCTCCCGAGTACTCCGCCTCGTCCGCAGACAGCGTCGCCGGTGTACCGCCCGATACGCTCGTGACGCCCTCTAGCCGAGAGCTCGGCGACTATAGGTGAGGTGACACGAAACACGACACAATACGACACACAACACGACACAACACACGACACGATACGTCATACGACACGATACAACACGACATACGACACGACACGATATACGATACGATACATGATAGGACATACGATACGACATGGCACGATACGACAAACGACACTACACACAACATGAAACACGACGGTACGTCACACGACACGATATATCGTACACATTAAATAACTACACGTGGTATTCTTCAACCCGCGACATTACCATTCCAGCTGTATAAGCACGTGGCAGGAATGCAGCGACCCGGCCCGAGACCGCGGCGAGGGCGGCGAGTGGACCCACTTCTGGGCCAACTACAACAACTCGCTCGCGCGCGTGCCCGTCAACCGCTACTACGACCAGTGCCCCACGCCCTACCGCACCGAGGACATCGACCTCAATGATATCGGTAACGTACACCTCCCAGTAACATATCTCTCACACAACTTCAACGTTGTCAGTACACGACCTCATTGATATCTTTAACATACGACCTCACACGACGATACCTGTAACATACCACCTCACACGACCTCAACGATATCGGTAACATACCACCCCACACAGAGTACACAAGTATACTCTGTTTATTTTACCGTATATCAGAGTCGTCCAAATATAATTTCGACGACTTTGGTGTACGGTAAAAACTCGAATGAGTTTATGTTGCACCTACTTATGTACCAACTATTCAAATTGTAATTGTGTTTTTTATAAATAAAAAAAAATAACTATAAAAAATATTTCTTTTTGTTTTCCGTGTAAAAATTGAACAGTAGTCTATATTCTTTAGGATGCGTTATACAATAACTCAAACGAAAACGTTATTTACGAATAAATCTTACTTAAACCAATTACATTTTAATTATATTTAATGCGTAAAATGTTAAAGTTTAGAAGAACTCAACGTCAAGTCCATCAATAAAATCTGAGACATCACAAAGTTTTCAAGATTTACGTCTTGCAGTAAAGGTTGTACTCTGTTCCAAGTTCCGAAGTCTACATTGTTTGTGAAAACGAACAAGTAAGTGAGAAATTGGGTATTCATATTTATTTAGTTATGAAACTGGAAGTTGGAATATAAATCACGAGCAAATACTTGCTTTACAAATGGTTCTTGTTTATAACCTGCCTGTTGTTGCCTATGTTTTCATGCGACTTTGAAAAAGAAGGTACAATTACTGCAGAAATCAGTTATTTATTAACGAATTTGTTTTTGAAAGGATAATATAAATCTTATACTATTTCCATTTCGAAGTCAGCAACAAGTTACAAATCAATAAGAGAGGTACTATAGTATAGTAAGAGGGGTGTTAAGATTATAATCTTACGTATGTATTTATATGTCTTTTTGAAAACGCGGGTTAATGTAAGGGGGTTGTTAGCTTGGATGTAAGGATAATCCTTACATATATTGATTAAATTTTAACGATTATTTTATCTAATTTAAACATAATAAATATTTTTGGTAGTTTATAAAGCTTGAGAATAAGTCTTTAAAAGTAGTTTATTACTTTAGAAAAATAGTTTCCCTTTTTATCCTTTCATTTTGCATTCTGCGTACTACTAAAATAGTAGACAAATATCTTGCAGGCAAAATTGTTTACATTTAATTTGGAAACTAAAATTTCAATCTAAATAAATAACTAATGTGCACACAGCACATTAGAAAATAAAAAAAACGTGTATACATCACAAAACAATTGTGTTTATTAAATGCAAACAAAAATAAATATACTAATTATACAGCGACAACTACAAATTAATCAAGCGGTTACAACTGAAATACCTGCAATAGTATGACATAAACAATAAGCTTTAAATACTAATAATATTACGTAAGTTCTTCACTGCTATCAATTTCACCACTATTGTATTTTGATTTACTGTAAGGATTATTAATAGGAAATGGAATGGGATATGGTATCGGTATAAAGTTTGGCTCAGATTTACATTGACATGAACCACAACTTCCATCATTGTCATCAAGTAACATTGCTAATAACATAATAGGTAACATCTTTTTAAGACTAGATTTAGATTTCCCTTTTGAAATAACTATAGGTAACGGAAGCTCGCCAGAGGGAGCTGGGTTAGGGTTTGTGTTTTTCACAAATTGTTCATTAGATAAAAGAGAAAGTATTTGATCAGGAAATTGGGGAAGAGGAACATTTATTTCTATATTAAATGGTGGTATAATTTCTGATTCAGACGAAGCTAAAACAGGTTGTTTATATGATTTACAAGGAACACTTATATCTTTGGTATTATCAGGATTTTTGATAGCAGGCAGATAAGCAGTTTTAAAATTTTCAAGAGTGGCTATATCCATCTCTGGAATAGTTGAAAAATATTTGTACATATCATTAACAGAATCTAATTTATCAATTTGATAGGCAGTAAAATCTGGAGAGTAAAAATAGCTTTCATAGGGTGAACCAGATATTTGTGATTGTTGTGAAATTCCTTGCGAGAAATCAGGTATGTATGGATATAATAAATACTCTTGATATGGATTTGATTGTGTTGAACAAGACAGTGTGTTTGCAGTTAAAAAGTCTAAACTAATTTCTGTTTGAGGATCTCCAGCTAACGGTACTATATTTATAGATCTAGGGACTGAAGTAGATGAGGCCATTGAATCTGCTAATAATACTGGCTGTAAAGCTGAAGCTAGTTCCGGTAATATACCCTTAGTAGCAGCAACAGTTAGTAATGTGTTCATTAGCTGATTTTTAGCAGTCGTCGAGCTTGAAAGTTCGTTGGAGATTTCAGAAAATAATTCTGCTGATGTTGGTGAATATCCATCATAGGGTTGTGTGAAGACTTCTGCATCCTGTTAGAAATTGTGCAATTAGAGAATAGAGTAAAGTTGTTTTAATTCTCATGTACAAAAACATTATGACAAAAATTGATTATAGGTGCAGAAAAACATAGAAGACACTTTATTTGGATTTCATAATTAATAACAAAATATGTAAAATATAGATAATATACATAATATAGATACTAAACAATAAAGTTTCGAAAAATATAACACGACTATAGAAAATATAGAAAAACTGCGTTTTTATCTCTTGATATATGTTAATTTTACACTATTGTTTTTTGGTATACCATCCGCCATATTGGTTTTGTCCAAAAAAAATTAGTCTATGTTACCACACCTTTCATTTTTTGGTATACCATCCGCCATATTGGTTTTGTCTAAAAAAAATTAGTCTGTGTTACCACACCTTCCCTTTTTTGGTATACCATCCGCCATATTGGTTTTGTCCAAAAAAATTTAGTCTATGTTACCCGAACAGTTACACCTAATTGATCAACACCTCGTTTATCATAATCGGTTCAGTAGTTAAGACGTCACAGTGGACAATACCTAAATACAAACATACATAAATAGACTAGAATATATGTACATGTATGAAGAGATTAAGGAATGTGGATGAAGCCAGAGAAGTGTGCCAGGATCGTGGCAAGGGAAAGAATGTGTCCTCTGCCTACCTTTACGTGAAAGAAGCATGATAATATAAATTAAAAAAAATACACTTTAAAAATCATTACCCATTTTTAGCCTTGCCATGGTTGGGTAAAATATGAGAAATCTAGTTGTCAGAAATGATTAAAAATATAAAAGTAATTGACGATATCAAGATACACATACAAGTGACACAATGATTTAAAAATATTAATAGAAATTAGTTACACATTTCAATTGAAAATAATTATCGTCGCTTTAGTGTTTAAAAAACTAGCTGCAGACCACGGTTTAACCCGCATTACTAAGATTAATGCTCAACTCTTTTTAAAAAGAAATCATCTAGCGCGAAGTTACATACAGTAGCACAATTAATTTGAAAAGTTTGACATTTTTCTGGAATTCTAAATCTTTTCAAGATAAAAAGTAGCTATGTTACCTTCAGCTTTCCCTACACATAAGTACTTGAGTCCGTAACACGAATATTGAATCCGTGTCGTGGACTCAACAAACTAATACACTTTTAAAGTTGATATATACTTACATTTAAACGAAAAACTATGCAATATGCAAGTATCCACCGGCCCACGTAATTCATCGCGAGCAGTTGCCTCTAATGCCTATAAATATTAACTTTTATATTGTTGTAACAGTTTGTTACCTAAATGTAATGTATTTCTTTTGTAATTTTTATCATAATCTATATTTTACATAAGAATTATCTGTATTTGACAAATATTGTTGGATTTTTTTTGTAAAGTATACGACGATCACTTCGTTGTTGTGTATTTTACACAACGTACAACTTGAAGTGCTTTGAATTAATACATTGTTTAAATATTTTAAATCATTTATTAAAGTTTGTGTTTGACATTATCACGCTTTCTTAAGCATATTAAATAACAAATAAACAAAGATTATCTTGATTTTAAGTAATACTCTTTTACTTATCACAGGTTTTAAAATACATTGCCGTTCTAGGGACTAGAACAAAAGTCTGTAGTGTACGTTTTGTCGGCTAGCTAACTTAACCTCCAAGTCTTTCATTAATTAATAATGTGTATTTAAAATTCAAATCATTATGGATTAATCGCTGACCGATGTTGAAAAATTATAATAATTTGTCAACTTATTTATTATAGAACTTTAGTATTCAAAATAATATTTTTAGCAACAATTAATACTTGAATTTTATTTACATAAAATACCAGTACATCTACTGAATATTCTCAGATGTACTGGAATGTCTCTGCCTACCCGTACGAAGATTATAGGCGTGAAACTACTTTTTGAATTTTATTTCAACGTTGTTCATATTTTTAATTATTATATCGGTATTACTTCAAATATTTTAATATTAATCATGTTATTTTTTTACAGGTAATTTCTTCAACGAAAAAAGAAATACGTGCACCATGGAAAATTATAAGTATGTACTTTTATATGAACTATTGGATTTTATATATGTTTCCTCCTTATTGCAAAAAAATTAACGTTACGATATTAATGCTAGGCTCCGCCTAAAATTCATTTATCTAGAGGTTTTAAATTTGATTTAAGCTCGGGACTATATTTAATCTTCGTTTTGGAATATGAGGGTATAATTTTTAGAGAGGTTATGCAAATAACAGCGTAATTTGAATTTGTTTCTTTATGTGCCCAAGTTTTAGTACACCGAATAATTTACGTATATTTTTAACTATTAATGGAATATGAATAAAATCATTAAGGTCGATCGTCGAGAACTTTTTGAGTCGTAGTTTAAAACAATAGAAAATATAAACTGGTTATTCAACTCGGGTTTAAAAGTTCGCCCTGAATGAAATGATGTTCAATATTTCAGAGCCATTCCAGATTTTGTATTTTGCCTTTAAAGATTCTCTAACAAAAGTCTTGCACGTGGTATTCACACATGCAGTAATGCTGACCAAACAATGGCAGAATGTTAATTAACTCATCATGGTCACCGTCATTATAGCCTAATATTGTTGGAAATTTACCCTCCAGAAACATCACCACAACCTTAATTTTCGGCAGCTATACATATTATCAGCCATCCGCCGTTTTCTTAATACTTAACCAAGTCGTAGATTCAAAAGCTGTCTACACTGTGACTTATCATAAAGCGAAAAACCGAAACTGATTCATTTATTATTTGTATATTAACCCAAGCTTTATTACGATAAAATTAACGTATGTCAGGCGCTTCGCAAAATATTCAAATAGTAAAACAATTTTCAGAATCTTATGTTTAGTAATCAAAGTCAAAATACTTAAATGATAATGCTCATGAAAACTATTACTGTTTTATCATCAAAATTCAAATATAAGATAGAGTTTCAATTAGCAACAATCTCGTCATGTATGTGTTTAAAGATAGTTAGAAAGTGAAAGGGTAGCAGCTGGTTTATTGCTTATCAAATTAAATCGAAATCGTTTAGTCAAGCATGCAGAATGTAACAAGTATTATACGAATAAACTTGACAGACCAAATCATCTCATACCCCATATTTTTATTGCTATAAATATGGGAAAAGTGCTAAGACTGACTACTGAGACTGATTAGTGTGAACTAGTTAAAATTAACCTTCATTATCATCGTCATCATGGGCTAATGAGTGACATAAATGTCATTATTTAACATAGGATTAAACTTCCTCGCCACCACAAGCGCACTCCCACACTCAGGCGGCGCGGCGGTCCGGCTGGTAGGTAGGTAAGGCATTTAAACTAAAGCATTTATTTTATTGCAAAACAATAAAAGTCCCACAAACTTGACTACAATTCTAGGTGTCGGTCTCTATATGCTGGCTTTATTCACTGGCACTTATGACGACTTTTCTGAGTAACATGACCAAAAATAACGAGATCCCTAGACATTTTGTATTAGTTTAATTAGGATAAAGTGGTAGTGGGCAAATAGCCAGTAGACCAAGGCAACCAATGATTGTAGCTAAAACCAATTAATTTCGACAACCATAGACAGGCTAATATTAAAGTTATAATGAAGGATATTTTGAGCTGTGGATGTCATTATTTCTTAATATTATGTCTCCAATTTGTCGATATATTATCCACTATTCCAATCAATTTAATTCAGCCCAGTAATAAAATAAAACAGCTTGCAATGCTATATGTGTAACATTCGTTTTAATATATTTGTAGTTTAAAACCAAGTTTTATGTTTTATGATTAATTTCTTCATTAGGTTTCAAACAAAGATGCAAATTTAACGCACACATAACTTTTACTTGTTACAAGTTTATTACTTTTAATTTGAATAAACTTTAAACGATATACACCAAGCCAAGGCAAACCAAGCGCCGTATAAGTTCTAAACTCATTAAAAACTACGCCTACTTGAGTTTCGTATTAAAACGTTTCCTTCCGAACACATTTCCGTCCCTATAATTATTTCGATGACTATCGTCTTTCGTCCTTAAACTGTGTCAATGTACTAGGTATAATAAAATAGCAGGCTTTGTCAAGTTCTTTGTTTTAACGTTACTTCATTTGTAATTTAAAAAATATATCCCTACTTTTACTATTGTCCTAAAACGCCAGTGAAAATAGACATTCAAAATGGTGTTAACATTCATTCCAACATTAATAACTTAACATTCATTCCAATTTTCAGCTCTATACAATATAATTTAAGCTTACCCTTATTTTTATTCTAATTTGACCGGACCCTATTTCGGGTTATCGGGATCTTTTCTCGGCATGTTAGTTTGACAGCAGTGCCAATTCTACTGTCACAAAATAGTTTCAGTATTGTCAAATTACGTTTTCTATTCTGTAAAGAACTTAAATGATAAAAATGTACTGCATGTCTGTCATTTTAGTTATATTTAGGAAAGATATAATAGGAAAGATTAAACTAAAGCTAGTTTAATGCCATCAAATAAACAGTATATTTCTGTGAATTTAAAGTTCAAAAGTCGTGTCCAAACTATGTCTAAAATTTTTTTAATGTGCTTAATCTTCTGTAATAATTTTGTTGACTGAAATACGCGGTATTTTAACAGATATACTGCTTAATTAAATATAATGCTTAAGAATTGCTAGACTTATAATTAACATTAGGTAATAGTAAGGTATGATTTAGGTTAATTTAGTTAGACAATGCTGTAGCATTGTAATCAGAACTACACCATTGGGTGTGCCAATCGAGCCCAAAAATAGTAATAACAAACAGACAGACACATGTACTTCCTATTTTGCACACGTATGTACATAAATGCCTGCCCATATAAGATGCTTGTCCAGTGTCCGTCCATCAACACTTATCTTTCCTATTCCAACTAACTCGTTACATGTGTTTTGTTTTTCTAACTATCTGAAAAAGTCCATTACAAGAATGGACAAAGCTTAGAACTACACACTATCTCCTGAGGAAATTTAAAGATAATGCGTTCAGGTAGAAATAGCGAAGAAAAATGTGCAATGGAATTTCACTCATGCGCCAAACACAGGATGTGTTTGGCGCATGAGTAAAACTGGCATTCGACAGACGTAAAATGTCAGTTCTGATGACGTTTATATTTAGGAGTATTTGCATCGAGCACGCTATAGCGTTTCCCTAAATAAATTACCAATCATGGTCTATGGCGCTTACGTGTGGAATAAATAACAGATAATATCCAAAAATTATCAATTTCATTAATTATCTAATTTATGTAACTTATTGTTTTTATATTTATAATTTAATTTAATCCATATATCCACATAAATTTAATGGGCACTAAGATGAGCACAGATTCGTTATTAACGGAGCATCGAGCGCTCTATAGTTTGTTCAATTCATCAATTCGTTGTAGAGGTGCTGTAATAGTGGGAAAATGTGTAAAAATGTGTTGCTATGATGATAATGATGCATTTTCTCAGCAAAGGAATCCTAAATCCAGCCATATAACGTAGGAAGTCTCGCTAAAGTCGGAGATTAGAAGTTATTGCCAAGTACTGTTTACAAACAATTCCCTGGTACTATAAAAGGAAACAAGACCTCACTGCTTTGTTGTCGCCGGCGCGGACGCAGCCGTATATGACTAGTTGAAAATAGGGTTGACAAATATAATTTTCCAGATTTTACGTAAAAAGGTTTCTTTAAAAATACCTACACAGGCGCTTTATCAATTGTATCAATTCAGGATATTTAATACAATCAGTTAACTATTATCTAAATAAACTGTTCATAATAGCAGCAAAGCACACGTTAGCCACTATGATAACCACATCCGCAACTTATCTGAACGTTTTACAATTAATAGATATTTAATGTAAATGCTATATTAGCATAATGTTCACCGTGTGGTCTCAATTCGAACGAGACTATTAATTTAAGGTAAACTTTACTAACGTTACAATTACACTTTATTTATAGTTTATAGACTCGTTGTATGTGAGACCCCTAGCCACGGGTCTAGCCACAATGATAACCGCATCCGCAACTTATCTCCGCGGCATTATTGATGTGCTCGATAGTACTAGAGTCAGCGAGATAACGTTTTTACATAAATCTAAACTTAACAAAGGACTTCGCAGACGCCTTGTAGAAACATTGGGGTTAATTGCTAGTAAATTAATCTGTAGATACTATAAAGGTCTAACAAGGCCGTGTCTGTATGTTGAAAATAATTTAGAAATAACAAAATAAAAACCAGCCAAGTGCAAATATGCTCGCACACGAAGGGTTCTGTACCACCTTGTTCAATATTACGATTGAAAACATAGAAAAGGCGAATGTGGAAGAATGTAGATACCGAGGGAGATTTAGACTAATATATCATGATAAAATTGGTAATATGTTGCCCGAAGGAGATATCAACAATCTTCGAAATCGGCGTGTGTCTATGAGGATAGTTATGAATGTGGAAGAAGCTAATAAAATATACCAGGATCATGAAGTTTACGATCCGTACCGGATTTGGCGTAAAGATATAATTGAATATAACATCTTCGCTTGCGGTGTAAATGTCATACAAAATGGTGCTAATTCTAATAACACTCACTAAAATTAGTCTTAGCACTGTTAAATTTCGCATCGTATTAACATATCAGAAATGTACTGTACATATTTTTACTTTTATCTTTTTAGTCCCAATTTGGTGTAAATGACACTTGGCAGGAGTAAATATTTCATTTAAGTCGTGTAAGTTTGACGTTTAATGTCAAAAATTTGCTAAGATTAGAAATCTCGAACAAATTTTAAGTGACATGTTAAAAATGTTGATTAAATTTAGACTAAAGTGTTTTTAAAGCTTATTTTAGCACATGATTTAAGTTAGGTTATGATTTTTCTTATCCTGAATTACGTGGTTTTATTTGTGAAAACTTATTATAGAATTATTACTTAATGAAGTTATTTTTATATAAAATAAAAATAGCGTTTCTGTTAAATAACGCTATGTAAACCTAAGTTAAAATGACATAATATGTTTAAGTCCAATTTAGTTTAGAGCGCGAAACATCAGAATTGGGGCCAATGTCCGCCTCCTCCTTTAGAACTCTGAGTTTTTTCCCTATTTTTGCTACCAGTATTAGAAAGTAATCTCCATAAATCCCATTGTACTGTTCACTTACGTTAGTGACGTAGAACCTTTTTACCAATTTCAAAGCCTGTAAAATTGGCTTTAGGACGTAGCGGTTTTGGCATTGCGATGGATCTCCCCTTTGCCTTTTATATATATAAAAAAGAAGCTTCACATATGTAATCCCTGAAGGAGTAAGCCGGCAGTACACCCACCAATAGTAAATAGATTTACTGTTACACCCTCGATTAGCCAAGCTACTAAGTCCATGGTGTGATAGGTGGCAAGCCTATCGATATATTAGGCACAATCCATTTCCAGACAATGTTATGTTTATCCAGGATAATCCAAAAACCATTTTAAGAATCGTAACCCAGGACCTCGTGCGGCTAATTACAATTAAGTAAAGTCTTTCAAGTTCCTCACCGCCTGTTAATTACAAGTGAAATAACCCTTTGATGATTACACATTAACACAACAGTTAATTATATTTATTATTTTGTTAAATTTTAGTTTGACCTATACGTCGATCGGCAATTGACCTTTGCAAATATCAAGCCTTCCTCGACCGCCTCGTTAATCTTATGGTCAGAGACATGACTGCGCGATAATAGGGTCTCGGGTTCGATTCTTGAGCAAGCATTTGAGTAATGAGCATAGATGTTTTGATTTCTGGGTTTAGGTGTTTATTATATATATTCCTGTATTTATATTCGTCATTATATGTATTCATATCGTTGAATAACAACCGTATTACAAGCAAATAATTTTCTTACTATGGGGTTAGATCAATCCATGTAATTTG
>DVZR01000124.1:0-11031 GCA_018237405.1 Thisbe lycorias
CACAAATACCATTATGGTATATTTAAGGCATTCACAAAATAAGTAAAAAATACGAAATTAATTTAAACAAGAAACAATTATTTAATATAATTTGTACATTCATTCACATGCAGTTCCAGCTATAGCTTTCTTCGTGTCTACACTAAATATTCTAAAGTTTATTTCTTCAGGGTCTAAGGACTTGAAGATGTATCGTGGAAGTCTGTCACTAATGAGCCACAGGGTTCCTTCGTCATCCACCTGGAAATACAATTTTACATATGAATCCTAGTCCTATAAATATTACAAATGCGAAAGTTTGCAAGTATGGATGGATGTTTGTTACTCTTTCACGTAAAAACTACTGAAACTTTACAATAATATAGCTTATACATCAGAATAACACATAGACTACAATTTATAAAGATATTGTGTAATTGTCCAAAATATCAAGTATGCGCAGACGTAGTCGCGGGCACCAGCTAGTAACACTATAAATGTAAAAGTTTGTAAGGATGGGTGTATTTTTGATGAAATTTTATATAGAAATAGTTGAAGATCTGAGGTTGAACATAGGTTATTTTTTTTATAAAAATAATCCCTAAGGGGGTAAAGTGAGAGTCCGAAAATTTGCACAAAAGTTCTCTAGAAGGCCCTAAAAAGGAATATTTTGAAACTCAATTCCTAATAAGGTAAGATAGAGGGATGTAGTTTGTATTGAGTTTTTTTTATCTTTCAATGGATTAACTTAAAATTTGTATCCACGACAATCTGAATAGATGATTTTTATCCAAGTGCATTGCGAACTAACCCACGCTTACCTTTTAAAATAAGTCTTTTAAATAAGCATAAGCAGTTTAAATTTGTAACGCTTTTTGTCCAACGTATGCATTTTTAAATTATAATTAGAGATAATCCGAAGTTGTCAGGACTTTCGCGACTCGGAATTATTATTATTAATTTTAATTGTTTATCGTTACTCACTTTCAAGTCATTGGGAAATTCAATCAATTCCGGATCACTATAAATCAGCGGATTGTTTTCGGGCGTGTATGGCTTCTTTGAGTTCCAGCAACCGACCCCATCACGATTTACCTGAAAAAATAAATAAAAAAATTGTCAACTCGACCGGGTATCATTGAGGGTAAGTTGTCTGTTGTCTCTATAAATATTAATTAATTTAAACATTTTTTTTCTACATAAAATATTTTGTATTCAAAAGTGTTTTGGGCATAGTTGTTTATGGTTATTTATTAATTTTTATTTTTGATTAAAGTATTTGCTTGGCTTACTTTCATTTAGGCATGGCAATTTTTAGAAACAAGATCATTAAATATTGATATTTCCTAGCTTTATAGAAAAAACAAAAGAGTCTCATTCGAAATTTAAATAGAATATTTTATAGGGAAGACTTAAGTATTTAAGTCTTAACTCAATAAATACTCAATGTAATTTCTTTATTTTATTATAGAGTTCCTGTTATAACCATTCGACTACATCGTCAGACTCTAATTGAAAACAATAGATTCCTTGACAAGCTAAATTGAACGTGTTCAATAAGATTGCTATATTTTATAACAGATTTTCCATTTTCAAATTTTCCGATATCATATATTTACATGTGATTTGAACTGGTTAACAGTTTAGCTATATTTAACATTTATCAGCGGGTTGGAGAGCTATGAGCCGATTTCATTTATCGCAGCAAACGATGCCACAACTTTCGGTCCTCTAAGACTCGTTTCCCGCTCTTATAATAATACTAGCCGACCACGGCGGTTTCATCTTTTCTCACTCCGCATAAAGGGCATAGCGTGATGTTATATAGCCTATAACCTCCTTCTAGAATTGGGCTATTACATGTAAACAGAAGTTTTAAAATCTACCCATAGAATCGAAGATTAACTCGTTCAAACCAACAAACTTATTCCGCTTTATTATATTAGTATATATTGTCATTACGTTCAGTAATGAGCTGACCCCAGTGTGTTGCTCGGTACATGGTCGCTACACTTTTCTATCAGTTCTTCTGGTTAGCGTGTCCACTTTTATACTTACTTTGTAATCTGTTGAACTTCATGTGTCACTTTCATTTGTATATATTTTAATAATTTAAGACTCTAAATCCCAAGCACATCTTTTCAGCATATTGCGGAGCGAAGATGGGATGACGAAATAACCCACATAGCCAGAAGCACTGACACCTATAGGGGCCGCATAATCTTTTAACCCCCAATTACTGCCCACTAGATCCAGCGACGATCTGATCAAGGCGGCTAGAAGCCGATAATGCTTGGTGGTGGAAAAAATAAGTTGAGACAAGGAGAATTTTGGATTAGGCCTACGTCTTGTAATAGAAATCACAGGAACTGAGACGATGATGAAAGTTCATACATTCGCTTCTGGACATAGGTCTTATATGTCGATTTTTAAATATGCCTTGCTAAATGCATTGACTTATTGTTAGAAAGCTGTGTTAGGTTCACATCCTAAACATAGCGTCAACATACCTGGGTGTAGAATAGTACGTGCGTTTTCGGATCATAGTAACTTGCTGATGCCTGAGAACGCTCGCCTCGGTCTCCTAATAGCTGGAAATAACATAAGAGATTCAATTAAACATTCAAGAATTTAAAAAAAAAATCAACGGGTTGCACTCCGGGAGTTCCGGCAGAAGTGAAAACTTGAATATTAATGTTCGACGCTCGAGTGACCCATTTGGCATCTTGCCCCCCCCCCTTACTTTTTAGCAATAGCATAAAATACAAACAGTAAAACCGTTGCTCTAAATAATTCAATTTTTACTCAAATTTAGAGACTAACGGTTTACCTTACTCTATTTATAAATTGCAATGCTGGTTTTGACATAAAATTAAATCTACAATTAACATTGTATCAACGTACACAACGTTATATCTTAAGCAACAAGTTAGTATTCAAATAACAAACCTTGAAGTCATGGAAAGCCTCGGTTTTATCGATATGCGTGTAGTTGCGCAGGAGCTCCGTGGATACACAGAATTCCTTTGTGCTTGCAAACGCGTGGAAAAATAGCGTGCGGTAGCTGGAATTAAAAATATATATATTTATTTATATGTAACATAGCCATAGACGAAGAAGTATTACTATAAATAGTAAATATAATTACCAAAATATGAAACCAAAACAAAATATAATTGAAATCGTTTTAAACTATATATAACATTATATTTTTTAAGGGCAATTTGCCCACCTCTCTTTCCCACTGCTGCAACTTCTGTAAGCCAGAATCAGCAGCAGCGACCTCACGAAGACCACATAATAATTATATACCTTATATTTTTTCTTACTTTAATAGACATAACGTTATAAGCATTTTTAAGAATTTAATAATTATTATAATAGAAAATTCCATTCCCGAGCTAAATCAATCATAGATAAGTTCTACTTGGAAGGACGTGTAATCTAATGAATCCCTCCATTAAATATCCATTATAAGTTACATAACTATACGTCTAATAAAAATATTAAACGGAAAATCCTATTTTAGCAAAACTGGTGCTCTTGATCATTAATATAAGGAAAACTGAACCTTAAATACGTTTATATTAAGAATGTGATGTTAAAGTTATTAATATTCATTCGTAACTTCGCAATCATTTTTACGACAAAAATATAAAAACGTATATTTGGTTTCATAATACTCGAGAGGTAAAGTGTTAACTGTAAAATTTCAATGCCCAAACCTTTTATGGATTTTTACAGTATAAGATTCAGACCATTTATAATTTTACTAATCTCTGTCTGATGGTGTGTAATAATTGTCGCTAAAAGACAATTTTTTTTATATCTACTAATCTGGAGGTGGGCGTTAATGTCTTTGACTAATGTGGCCATCATTATGGTGCTTTACTTCCTCGTACGTATGTATGGTTCTAAATAAAAAACTTATTCTAAAAAAGGAGGCATAATTGCATTGACGACATTTGGGATGTGAGTTAACTCTTTTTTTAAAGGGATAATTCCCAAACCGGTAAATTTTGAATGCCCGTCGCTAACTAAAAAGAGATTTTGCCAGACAAAATATGTCTTGTTGAGATGGTAACTTTTTCACTTTAGTCTATAGCTAATCTCAGCGGCAGGGAATAAATCTAAGTATGTAACGTAATTATGAGGAATAAGATATAGCTTAACAGATAGACAAGTTGCAATAGACATGCCATAGTAGCATAAAAAATAATGGTCGTTGGTAGAAACGTACATTATCGCAGGTCGGCGGTCATATAACGATGCATGGTAGAATGATATTAAATCTGCGACCTGGAGGCTGCTTGTGGTCAGTGGGTACTGCAGTGGACCGATAGTGATGGGATATTATAAGGAAAGTCTAATGTTTAGCTTCACTGCTGCTAAAGAAACTGAACTGGTCTGCCCTGGACAGACTACTCCACATCTTTTGCTGTATTACGATATATTATATTGCAAATATAACTATGCTGCATTTAAATAATAAGGACATTTATACTTCATAAAATTACAAAACATTTAGAGTGTCTGGAATGCGACGTCATTTGTTATTCACAGAACGAAGTGACCAAGGACTTAAAAAGTATATGAGTTTCTTTAAGTTCGGAGAAACCCACACCGAATTCTCCATGAGTTTAGTGAAACGCAATAACAATCTCATTGCAAGACTAGCTAGTGGAAATGAGAAACATACCATAATGAAAAAAACGTACCTTTACACCTGTTATCCTGTGGTAGTCAGATATACGATGTACACAAATAGTCAGTAGATATACTGGTTTACCCACGATTAGCCAAGGTTTTAAAGCCTGTGATATGATAGGGGACAAAACGGGCACACTCCATTCCCGGGCAATGTTATGTTTATTCCAAATAATCTGAATAAGATTTTTAGAAAAGTCGCCCCAACTAGGCTTCAATTCCAGGACCTATATCGATTGTAACCAGCGATATCAGTACTGTTAGACCACAGAGGCGACCACGACACACCATAAAGCTTTTTACTCATTTTGTAAACTATTTAGAATGTACGGAATGCGATGTCATTTATTATTCATAGAGCAAAGTAAACAATGGCCTAAAAAGTACATGAGTCACTCAACCATTCTCCAAATTTGGGGAATGAGAGTGGTGACTGGTAAGAAACACACCATCTATTTATTATAATATGACTTTTCAACAACAACATATCTTCACGCCAAAACCCTTACTTGGGAGGCAGAGAGTCACGATCCTACTTGCCTAGCTTCTTCCACATTCATAATTCTCCTCATACATACTCACATTTCGGAGACTCTAGACATCTCGAATAACACACGATCGATTTGATCATGATGTGTCAATCTGGGTCTTCCTCGGTATCTACATTCTACATCTAATATGGAATTAAAAAATGAATTTAATATAATCTATACTTCTACACTTCTACATGTACACTAATATTATAAAGAGGATTGTATTTTTGTATGTTTGTATTGAGTAAACTCAAAAACTACTAAACCGATTTCAAAAATTCTTTCACTATTAGAATGCAACACTATCACTGAGTAACATAGCCTATATTTTACAGCTGTTGCCTGCGGCTTTGCTTGCGTGAGAACGATTTACGTAGGCGAAGCTGCGGGATTTGATAAGTAAGGATTTAAATAGTATATGGGTCACTCACCCATTTTCTCTAGGTTCGGAGAGAGCAACGCCGAAAACCCCATCTGTCCAATGGAACTCAATACCGCTCACATTAAAAGATCCAGCCAAGGGTTCAAAGTGGAAGTAGTGGTGAGAGACTCTCCATGATTCGTCCTGTTTGAGGCTGTATACCACTATTCCATTGGCGCCGAAGTCTGGTATGTATGCAAAGGCATTGTCGCAAGTGTCTTTGTCTACATCTACCACCTGAAATTTGATATGAAATTAAATAATATAAAATATTACAATACATTGTTAAAAGTATTATCTTATATATAAAATTCTCGTGTCACAATGTTAGCGTGACCGGCGGTGACGACGGCTTGATTTATATTTTATTTGCATATTCAGTAAGTCTGAGAATCGGCTACTATCTATTTTTTTTTTTTATATTTTTATGTGGCATTAAAATATACATACAACCCTAAATTTTCACCCTTCTATCACCAACTCCTATTTTTTAATAGCGATATTAGTACTTTAATAATTTTCTACTCTAGGTGGTTGATAATTAGTTAGTTTATATATGATATGGTCAGGAATGTATGCCAGGATCGTGACGTTTGGCAATCCGTACTGCCTACCCCGTAAGGGATTTGACGTGAAGATATGTATGTTAGTATATAGTTTATATGGAAAACAACGTTTGCCGGGACAGCTAGTAAAATATAATTTATATACCTAAATGTTACCGGCAATCTGCATAATCTGGTATTCTATACAATACCTAGGCAATATATAGAACAACAAAAATATTTAAGCAAGGTATGAAATATTATGGGTATAGTCCTCAGGCCGGGCAACTTTTCCTAAAATGTTTTTCAGATTATTCTGAACAAACAAAGCGTTGTGCGGGATGGAGTACGCCCGATATGACGATAGACACCTATCACATCATAGGACTTAGTAGCTTGGTTAATTGTGGGTGTGCCAGTATATCTACTGACTATTCGTGGGTGTACCGGCACACCTCAGCCTACTGTTCTTCGCGGTTTATAGGCGTGGAATTACTTTTTTTATTACTTACAACGTTAGCGAAGAAAGAATCTTCCTTCATGTCTGCAATCTTAAAGAAGTATCTATGGATAAGCTGGTCTGTGTTTAAGTCGAAAATCGCTAGAGATGGTCCGGCGACCACGTTCGGTGACCCTGAAAGTTAAATGTTTGTAGTGGTATGACGAAATGTCTACGTATCTAATAGTAATTCGCCATGTTGAAGTTGGTTACTAAACAGCTATGTACAGTAACAGATTTACCGACCGCTTCGTTGGTTTAATGGTCTAAGACACGGCTACGCGATCAAAGGGACTCAGGTTTGATCCCCGACAGGAACAAGCATGTATGTGATGAACATAGATGTTTGTATTCCTGGGTTCGGGTGTTTATTATATATATTCCGGTATTTATATATGTAATTATACGTAATTATATCGTTGACTAACACCCATAACACAAGCAAAGAATTTGCTTACTGTGGGGTTAGATTTGTGTAATTTGTCCAGAAATATTTATTTATTATTATTTATTTTATATAGCTAATAAACAGAAGTCTGGGATGTTAGCCTTATGTGCTAGTCTACTAGTCTCCTTATTCTCGCAAAGAAAACACTAGAAGTGATAATTTTGCGACTGAATTAGGCAAAAAAGATGATAAATGGATACATTAGACTCCTAAGTTTTCGACACAGAACTTTACTCCCTATTGCCAAATGATTACTGTGTGGTATTGATGCATGTTTTTTTATTGACTACTTATGACACAATAACCTTCTATGTCCTAACTATCTATGTTTAGGAAAGTAATAACCTCTAGCGCAATATTTAATTTTATACCCGGAACTCCTTTTTCAGATATATTTAAAGCTTTTCCCAATTTTAAACTAGCAATTTTATCGTGCCTTGTACCAGCAATATGGGAAACATTCCCTAATTGCTATACCTATATTAATAATGGTAATTTTTAAAAGGCATAGATGAATGAAATTTTTAAAGATAATTGTACGATTCATAATTTGACATATTTTATGACGAAACTCACCGTTTCCCTTGAATCAATACACCCACAAATAGTCAATAGATATACCGGTAAACCCATGATTAGCCAAGATACTGAGTTCTGTGATGTGATAGGTGGCAAGCCCATCGCCATATCGGGCACATCCCAATCCCGGGCAATGGATTATGTTTATTCAGAATAATTTGAAAAACATTTTAAAAAATGCCCGATCTGGGATTCGAACCCAGGACCTCGTGTCGCTATCGGTCTTAGCCGGCAACATCGGTACCGTTAGATCACAGTCTCGTCATAATAATACCATAATATCAAAACTTGATCTCTTGCTGTTAAAAATTAAAATGTATTTCACCATACGAACTTACATAATGTAAGATATATCAATATTTAACGTACGTGAGCCTTTCTCTTTATATCATAAATTAGTGAACGTCCTGATGTGCAAAATTGATAAAACTTTGATCTCATTTTGATAAGCAAAAGTATAATTGCTGTGCAATTTGCAAACATTTTTTGCCAACGGCTTGGCTTAGATTGGATTTTAAAATAATATTTACGTAAATAAGTTGATCGCCTTTGTAAGCTAATGGTGTCGGTTAAGATCACGAAGTTCTGGGTTCGAATCCCAGGTCGGGCAACTTTTCTAAAATGTTTTTCAGATTATTCTGAACAAACAAAACGTTGCCCGATATTAGAATGTGCCCGATATGGCAATAGGCTTGCCATTTATCACATCATGAGGCTTAGAATCTTGGCTAATCCTGGGTGTAACAGTATGTCTACTGACTATTTGCAGATGCATTGGCCTACCCCTTCGGGGATTACAGTCGTGAAGCTACTTTTTTTTAAGCTCATCTGATAGTGAGTGATCGCTGCCCCTTATTGATATTGACATTTCAGGAGCGGTGCTGGCTTTATCAATTTATCTTCTAGCGTTAACTTATCAGTTCCCACCTATTGCTAATGTTCCAACCAATTATTTATGCTTCTGATTTTATTAAAACTAAGATAATTGGGAAGGCGAAGGAGCTGGTAGCCAAACACACAAGCCTGATACCTCAGCCTCCAGGATACCAACGGATTTACATACTTATGATGTTTATATGCAGCAAAATAAATATAATCAAGTTCTAGGAAACCACGGGTGAGAGGCCTCCTCCAAACTATGTTATAACTCTCAGTCCTTGCTTGCATCTACCGGTATAAAGTAGGTGACTATGTATAGATCGTCAGTCCATCTAACAGAGGGGTGGCTTATACTGCGGCATCCAGTACGTCATCATTCCAGTACTTTTCTGCCCCAAGGAACATCTTTCCTTCTAACTATATGGCCCGTCCACTGCCACTTCAACCTACTTATCCACCTTGGTTACTCACCTAGAATATCACACAATCCAGAGTCCATCACCCACAGCCTATCACATTCATCAACAAACACTCTAAACGCTGATATAACGGAATTATTTGACGGCAGTTCCTTAGCGGTATCTGCTACAAGATTGTGTTGAAGAGACGGATATGCTTTCAGCAGCTGATCCGAGGGGCCGTCCACATCTATGTAATTCAAAGACGATGCTACACCATTCTTCCATCTTGGTACAGTTACGAATAACTTGTTCTTCCACCGTGCAACGCCTAAGGGGAGATTGTGATCTGGTACAAAAGTGCCATCTTTTATGGCATTGGCCCGTTGTCCTGGCGAGTCCCACACGTAGTCTACTTGTTTCCATGCAAATCGCACGTCTGGTGCTGCTGCTTTACAGCTAACAATTGCCATCAAGGCGATGGTAAGTACCGTTAGCGCATTCATTTTTATCTGCAACAAATATTTACATATAAAAGTATGTAATTTTAAAAAAAATATTGAATTTAAAATGAAAATACTTAAAGGTGTTCTGAGAAAACCTGCCGAATTTGCTGGATTTTCCAACTTATCACGCGTTTTTATTTAACTTTCCTTAATAGTTCATTCGTTGGTATGTGTGAGTCAACTCTTGCAATTAAATATTAAACTCTTGCAATCGATTGAGCTGAAATACACATTGAGTCTTGATGCTGACTCATTTGAAACATTGTTTACATAATTAATAGCTTTTTGTACTAGAGTAACAGATTGGGGACTTGTTTTCCCAAAGCTATCAGCGTGTTAACAAGAAAACAGTGAATCTAAGCCAATTCACACGTATTTGCGACACTGAGCTGTGAATCTTTAAAAATTGTTTGAAGGAAAGTTGACATTGTATTCTCTGATATAACAATAGCTCATTAGCTCATAGTACATAATGTTATTAAACAATGTATAACTCTTGCAGACTCTTTTAAATATTTTTAGAGTGCGTATATAAGCTGATTATAGAAGTCTACATACATCTATCTACATCTACATACATACATACATATCTTAACGCGAAGTCCCTTAGGGCTCAGACAGAGAGTACAGGTTGCCAAACGTCAAGATCTATGAACGTCAAGAGTGATGAAAACATATATATAGCAAGTATGAACTTGCGTCGTTTCTGTCGCATTCATAACTCTCTTTATACACACTCGCTGATTTCGGAGGCCAAGAGCCTCCTTCGGACAACACACGACCGATTTGATCAGGATATGTCAGTCTAGGTTGTCCCCGGCATCTACATCCTTCCTCTTTCACATTGTATATCTGTTTTGTCAATCTTTCTTCCGACATTCATTCTACATCCTAAAACCAACGGAGCATGCCCCAACATTTTGTCAATAACTCGGCATCAAATAAGACTTTTTAAGGTGCAAAGAATTTATTATACGACTAAGCTATGTGTCTTCATATTTATTACACAGTACACACACAGTATACGTATTACATATATTCTGTGTAGCGGAGAACTGTGAATTCTGGCGTAGTTCGAAGGTCAATACCCAGTAGTTCATAAGTTTTAAATCATTTCCTATAACAGAATCAAGGTAAATGAGGTCAACGTGTGAAACCTTTTTTATTCATGTAAATGTTATGAAAATTTGAACGTATTTTGTGATAAAGCCGGATTTTAAAATATAACAATATATTTGTATGTATTTTTGACACTATTTTTTGTACAACACCGTTTATTATATCACGAATCTAGATTGAATTTTTCTTATAAAAAAAATGCGTAACGCTCATTATAGTTATAGTTATTATAGATAACTATAATAACTATATCTATAATGAGCGTTACGCATTCTTTTATAAGAAAAATTTAGATTTTCTTACAATTTTTTTTACAATTTTGTTAGTTAATAGTAATTAAATTAGTGTTTATATATTACTAGCGGCCCGCCCCGGCTTCGCACGGGTATAAAATATACATATAAACCTTCCTCTTTAA
>DVZR01000125.1:0-11028 GCA_018237405.1 Thisbe lycorias
ATTCATCATTCATCTTTACAATCCTAGATTATCCCTGATGGACATAGGCTATATTGTACAGCTGTTGCCCGCGGATTAGCCTGCGTGAGAAGGATTAACGTGGGCGAAGCCGTGAAGAACTGCTAGTTGTTAAAGCCAAGTAGCTTAGACACAGAAAGTGAAAGTTCTCATATCTACGAAACTATTATCTAATAGAACTATAGTTGTTAGATAGAAAGATAGATAATTTTGAATTGTATAGAATTACATAAAAAAGTCAAAATTGACTTTTAGTGAAACTTTAAGTGGACTTTTTAGCAAAATTACAGCAAAACAAAAGGCACTATTATAAAAAAAAATTGCGTAATCGGTTCAGCCGCTCTCGAGATTTGCGCTTAGCAACTTATTCAGCTATTCATTTTTATATTATAGACTAGCAGTTCCTCGTGGCTTCGCCCGCGTTAATCCTTCTCACGCAGGCAAATCCGCGGGCAACAGCTATACAACATAGCCTATGTTCATCAGGGATAATATAGGATTATAATGCTGAAAGAATTTTTCAAATCGGTCCAGTAGTTTTAAAGTCTATTCAACACAAACAAACTAACAATCACATCTTTTCTCTTTATAATATTAGTATAGATTATGAGTTGTAAAAAATCAAATGAATAAGATTCTTTTTAAATTGATATAATCCCTTGTATAAATCACATCTTCTAAAATCGTTACTTAGTATGATGGAATATCACCAAGTGCCAATTAAATGGTTTAAACAGTCCCGTTCGTAATCATAATCATCTTAGCCTAGTGACGTGTACAGCTGGGTATAGGCGTTGCCTTAGTTGCTTCGTGTCTGTGATCCCCGAAGGTGTTCCAGTGCATCCGCGAATAGTCAGTAGGTATACTGGTACACCCACGATTAGCCAAGCCATTAACTCCCGTGATGTGATAGGTGGCTAGCTAATCGCCATATCGGGCACACTTAAATCCCGAGCAATGTTATGTTTATTCAGAATAATCTGTAAAACATTTAAAAAAAAAGTTTCTTGACCTGGAACTCGAATCCAGGACCTAGTGCAGCTTTTAATTGACACCGGTACCGTTAGACTACAGAAGTGGTAATATGAATTATTCTTTCATCAAATACAAAATTCAATTCAAAATTAAATTTGATATTATCAAAATTCTTACAGAAATATCAGTCACGACATCGCAAAGAGGGAGGACTTTGATCAAAGTAGGCACATATACGTTTTGCAAGAAAATGACTTGCGGTGGTAAAACCCGGTGGGTTTGTTCCACCCACAACCACAAAGGATGCGGCGCGAACATACACACAATAGATATGGAAATTGTAAAACTAAGGAATTATCACAATCACTGACCATTCTACTGTAAAATATTTATTTTATTAACTAATCTAGCCCACAGATTCGCCACGTCATAAATATTTGACCTGAGATCGTCAGGTATCTAAGCATCCTCCATAAAAAAAAACAGATGGCGTTTTACAATAATAAATTGTGTTAACGTCAAATGCACGCAATTTCTCATACAAACTTTCGCCTCGAATTTCGCTAAATTTGAGTGATTTTTTACAAAACAGTAGTAATGCGTCCACCCTCGGATCTTTTACTATTTACATATTAAATTTGATCAGAATCGGTGTAGCAATGTAGCCCTAATAGCGTGACATATAGACAGACTTTCGTATTTATAATTAATATGGATTAATGTGATTTGTTATTAAAATGAAATAAAATTGTAAATATATTTATTGTAATAGTTAATAAAATGTAAATCCCAAAAAAAGTTTTAATTTGTAATTGTGTTATTGCAAATTCTACACTTTCGGACACCCTGGATACTGGATATAGGAACCCTGAATACTTCGTACACTTACTCAAATTGAAAAAGCTTCCGCATTCTGAACCATCTTGCTTCTACATCTTGCACCACCAATATTTCAAATAGCTTAATAACGTCTAAGATACAAATAGCTTTAGAGGCGTTTGTCTAGCCATTGAAGTATCATCAGGAGAGACAGAGATACTCATATATATAAAAGTCGATCACACACCGAAATGCGGTATATTACAAATAAAAATGGTCTACCTTATCTGCTATGTCTGTCAAGTCCCTTATTGCCTATTTTACAGATTGTTTTATTTATTTTTAAATATGTTGTTTTGTTATTATTTAAATTTGAATAAATAAATTGCATTTGACTTTTAGTATTATTATTAATAAACCTTAAAAAAATATAAAAATGTAATCTCTGGCGAAAATGGGGCGTCCATGATGTGATGTGGGATTAGACCACATTCAATGCCTTTTTACTTTTAATCAGAGGTGTGAGGGTATATCCACAATATATAATAATATATATATTTTTTTTAACAAATTAATCGCCTCTGGGGCATAACGGTACCGGTGTTGGTTAAGATAGCCGCACGTCCTGGGTGCGAATGTCAGGTCGGGCATCTTTTCCTAAATTTTTCAGAAACCTTATAACGGCAAAAATATTGGTACATTCAGCAACGATATTGACTAACACTTCCGTCCATAGTATTCATATGGATTGGTGAGTCAGTTAATTCTTTTGCTTTGTGTACATCATGTTCCGTGTTGGTTTTAATGAAATATTCCATTTTCAGTAAAATACGTAACTTCACGCCGTGGAAAAACTCTACTAAGTATTGATGGTTACACATTTTGTGCTCAAAGTGTATCCGGATTGAAGACTCGTTGGATTTGCTCCACACACAACCACAGGCAATGCCGGGCTGTGGTACATACTTATGATGACCAAATATTGAAACTTAACAACAATCATTTTCATGAAACTGCGTCAACAAAGTACTACAATAAAGATAATTGAGTATTTGTAAGTTTGTTTATAATCTACCTTGCCGTTATTATCCATGACAACATTAAATATATTGCTTGATTGTTATCACGGAATTGAGAATATGTATTACCAAATAACGTTACCAATAGAATTTAGAAATTCTCAGATCGCGTTCGGAATCGAGAGGACAGAGAAAAAGTAGAACTGAAAGAAAGTATGAGAATGAACTAGGGCATGCTCCATGTTAGTTTGTGCATGTAGAAAGAATATCTAATAAAAGGTTGACAAAACAGATGTACAATGCGAATTCCTGACGACATACTGATGATCAAAGCGGTCGTGTGTCGTCCGAATGAGGTATCAAGGGTCTACGAAATCGGCGAGTATGTGTGAGGAGAGTTATAAATGTGGAAGAAGCTAAGGAGAGGTCTCTTTGACTTCAAGTAGGACACCAGAGGTCGAGAGGCCATCCAGCATCAGGCTTGCTTATGACAACGTTTCGTATTTTAATGTACTCATGAGATGGGCGGACAGAAACTTAACTATGTTATAGCTTGTATATTAGAATAGCAGATTTAACCGGACAAAGCCGCTGGGAATAACTAGTATTTATAAATTCAGTCAGTATCTAAAGCTATTTTTATTTGCAGTTGTAGTTGAATTTGTGGAGTCGAAAAAATCCGGAAAAATGATGATCAAGGTGGACAATTATGTGTTCTGCCAACGCACAGGGAATCATAACAGCGATAAGAAGAGATGGGTGTGCTCTACCCACGTTTTTAGGGGATGTAAAGCTTCCATATATACTTTTGAGGATGAAATTATACAGTTTCGTAATAAGCACAACCATTAAAATACTTTTTTTTAGTATAATTTGTAAATTTGTATATACAAAAAGAGAATATTTTTGAGTCATTACTGAGTAAATTGTTTAATATATGTATAGCCAGTACAAATTAAAGCTTAGTGTAAATTTATATAACAAGCATTGTTGGTGTTATGTCATCACTTTAATTATTATTGTTTTTCGTTATAAGTGACATAAAACATTTTTTTTAAATCTAATAAAAATGTAGTGTATTAAAATAATATATATCAAGAATAAAATAAATTACGTTTTTATGTCGGTACTTATCATGGAATGTTTAAGCATCTTAATAGGTTTTAAACGAATTCATCATTAATTTTTTTAATAATTATTGTGATGCCTTTTCAATGAGAAAAAAAAATTTAAAAAAAATTGAGTGATGACCTTAGTGGTTTGTGTGTCTTTAGTTTTTATTGATTTAAATTCATAATTACTGTTAAACTTATTTAAAATCTCACGTTGCGAAATTTTGCCGTTATTTAACGCCATCTATCGAAGTGTGTGCGAACTAAATCGCAAACATGTCAGCTAGTTTAATGTTTTATTACCTCGAGTTAACTAAAGAGAAATATAGTGTATATTGTGTTATTTTGATATAGTTAAGTAAGTGTTTTTGTTCATTTAAATCAGTCAAATAAAGGAAATAATAAAACCGCTTCGTTTAATTTGTATCATCTTATAAATTTGTATCTGGGTTCAGCTACCAATATAATGATAAACAACCGTTGAGGTGGGAAATGGCCATATGATTTACTAATCTATAATAGGCTATACTAATATTATCCAAAAAAAATTTGTATTTTTATATGTTTCTAAATAGTTAACTCAAAATGAACTTGACTGATTTCAAAAATTCTTTCACCACTAGAATATTACACTTCCACTGATTAACATAGACTATATTGTATAGCTGTTACAGCTTTTTCTCCTTTCGCCCTCGCCCACACTCCTACCATGGACACCACTGAGGAGTCCGTCCTTATTGTGCTTGAGGCGTATGGGATCTCAACGTTTAGTACCTATTTCAATTTCATTATTAGTTTTACTTAATCATTTTTAAATAAAATAACCGATTAGGACTTATATCTTTTAAAAGTTAGCTTAATATACTCTGCGTGACAATTTACTTGTTAGAAGATGTTCCGTCGTTAACGTGCAGTAATTGATTAATTTCTATACAGGTATTATTATTATTAGCAGGTATGAGATTTTATTCTGCCAGAATACAGTCCCACCTAACAGGCAAACCTCATGGGACAGATATCATTCAATAGATTCTATTGTCAACACTTTTCGAAACTTCATTGTTAATTAATTTATTATTAACACTTGTACTGTTAATACCAAATTAACAGTAAAAGTTTAGTGAAACAGTATTAGTGTTAATAATAAATTCATTGATAGATCAACTTACGTTTTCCTATAATTAATATTGATTGATTCGTAATTTAAAATTAACTGTACAAATATATTTTTTTTTAAATTTTGTCTTGTTACAGTTTCAATGATAAAGACCAAGAAAGGCACAATTCACATAAAAGTCGGCGAATATACCTTTTACTTCAAGCCCGGTAACAACAAATCTAATAAAAAACGATGGTGTTGCTCACAGAATAAGTATTGCAAAGCTTGTTTACACATCGTTGATAACAAAATAGTAGCTATTTATAATGAACATAACCATGAAAAGAGATAAAAATGTTGACGATTAATAGAATTTAAAATATTTTCTAAACACACATGAAATATGTCTATTAATTAATTTAGAACACTAATAAATATACGTAGTTAATGTTATTTTACAAATAAAAAATAGTGAGACATTTTTGAAATTTTTTATAGCAATTTCTAACTGTTATATGAATGAAGCCGAGAGAAAATTTAAATTTCCACTGAAATTTAATTTCCTGTAAATTTTACATTTATGACAAAAAGTAAGTATATTAGTCGTAAGACCTTTTTTAAGATTTCGTCCGAAATATAACTTTGGTAATACTTATTCTTTGGTAATTTGGTATAATCTCATTTATAAAACTGTGCCTGTCGTACACTTCCCTATACGATTGCTGAGTATCTACTCATTTTTTTCTTATCTAAGAAAAGTATGAAAGTAGAATTAACGCGGTTGAGATAAGATTACTACAGAAAGTATGTTTTGTAAAACTCTCAAGTTGCGTTGGAAACCTAGAGATTAGAGAGAAAGTAGGATTGAAAGAAAGCTTCGGAGTATTAATGAGGATGGGCTTCGTTGATTTGGACATGTAAGAAGAATGGCTAATAAAAGATTACAAACTTTTATCGCGCAAGCGTATACTACTACTAGGTCAATATATACTACTACTATACCAATATATACCAATTTCCTGCAGCTTCAATCATTAATACATTCAATAGATTATATCGTCGGCACTTGATGAAACTTCTAAAGCAAAATATTTTTTTAGTGCAAAATGTCACCTTGACAAGCTTTATGCTCGTTGTCATGGTGACATTTTGCACGGAATTTGTTTGATCGATACTTTACTTAATATCGATCACTACAGCCACCTATCGAAAAAATAATAGATTAAAAAGATAAAGAGTAGCTTTACGTCCTTAATCCCTAACTGGGAGGCAGAGATATACCAGTATATCTGCAAATAGTCAGTAGAAATACTGGTTCATCCACTATTAGCCAGGCTACTAAGTCCATTGATGTGATGGTGGCAAGCCTATCGTTATATCGGGCACACTCCACTCATGGGATTCGAACCCAGGACCGCGTGAGCTTAACTGACACCGGTATCATTAGTCCACAAAGACAAAACCTATAATTTTCCTTAAACAAATCCAACAACTTTCGTTATTTATGTTTTTTTTTTCAGTAATCTTAAGCACTACGGCGCAAGGATTCACAATGATATATCACGCTGGCTACAAATTTATAAAGAGGTCATATATAGCTAAGCTGACCAACCGGGTTCGTTGGGAGTGCACGATGTACAACCGTCACAGATGTCCCGCTAGGATACACACGATAGGCGATGAAGTTGTACTTTTGGATAATGTTCATAGTCATCCACCTCTGATTTTTGGAAACGTTCGAGGAAAATCTTTAAGGCTTCCCTTGGAGCAGTTTCAGTCGTAATAATTTCGTCTTTAAATTAAGTTTTAGTTTTTGTTTGTTTATAACCATTATAGTTATGTTTTTTACATGTCACTTCTATAGGTCCCGTATATGATAAGCTGAAAATACTATTAAGTACCATATTATTTTTTAATTTATGTTTATTCTCTTGCATAAACTAAACTAAACTTAAAATGGTTTCAATATTGTAAAATTGTGTGGCTTTTTCATAAACAACTAAAATTACGAAATTGATCTGTTAAAATTGTACACTCCAATATATTTTATCGTTTGCACTTTGAATACCTTTAACAGTAATTAAATAAATAGAATCTATTTGTTCTGTTACAGGAATCATTTTTTTGATATTTACAACCGATATTTATTTACTTTGTCATTTTATTAACAATAAATATCATTTGACAGTATCAAAATTTTGGTTTATTTTGAGCCCGTTTATTTTTGATTGATTGACGATTCATATTGATATATCACACTGGGTACAAATTTTTAAAGTAATCATGTGTAATAATATTAATACCTAATAATTTTTATAAATTTTATAAATAAGTCTAGGTTAATGCAAAAGTAGTAGTAGTAGTAGTTTACTTTGTCCTGCACTTCAGTTATTATAGTCGCAGTTTAACAAAATGTAAGACACTTTTTTGTTAAACTGCGACACTAAAAAAATATTTACGCCCCTTATTTCTCTTTGGCGTTTTATGTTAGTTACTAGTTATAATTCAAAACATCGAGAAAAATAATAGAATTACTATTAAATGAAAATACTTAAGATGCTTAAGATTTCATCTAAAAAACGGTAACTAAAAGACAGATATTTTCGGTTAAATTTGTTACGAGAGTGGTTCATCAGAATCAACCCCGTTTAGTATCTCAAATTACTAATGTCCTGATTGTTTTAAAACACAAATTTTAATGTTACCTACAATCATAAATTTATTTTATTTTATTTCGGGCACACTTACAAGAGAGGGACTTGTAATGGATATAGAATAAGATGTTTACAGCGACATTTTGATCCACTATGGCGTAATTGATTAACTCATCTCTGCAGCTAGGGTAAAGTGTTGGTTCGGGTGGAAGAAATATTTCATTCGAACATCATTTGTGATATTATACCTAAAAAAACAGGGTTAGTAAAAAGTAAACTATATTAAAAATCCGTATATTCAAAAGTGACCCGCACCCAAGGGGTGCCTAATTACTTTTACGTATTTGTTATTATAAATATATATAATATAATATTATAAATATATATATAATAATAATATATATACTGTAAACTACATATAAATTTTATTTTATACATATACAATGATATTTAAATTAAGTAATAAAGTAATAAAATTTATTAGTTTTTTGATTATCAAACTCTATCATCATACAATTTCATTATATATTTCAAACTATTTGGTTCTTGACAATATTTGTTCCAATCTAGAGTTCTTTTTTTTTAACTTTTATAAAATGACTGGACAAATTACACGAATTGTTCTTACTTTAAAGTAAGCAAATTATGATATTGGTGTTAGTCAACGATATATACCTAGTTAAGTCAACAAGTTTAAAAACGTGTTAAATAAACGTAAAGCTCCTAAAAATATGTGTGACAGATCATTCGATTCGGAATGACGTCTAGAAAAATGTTTTTTAAGGATTAACATAAAAAATTGCAATTATTATGAACAAAATAAGAGGATAACTCAAAAACTAATAATATTTAAGGAACTTTGAAAAATGATCCTGAAAGAGGAGGAAATTTGCAATAAAGGAGTATTAAGACCAACACACCTTGTCCGACTGGAAAGACGCCTTTTTTCTCCCTGCACCAATCAATAAGATATTTTTTTTAATTACTTTTTTTTCAGTGACATTTGTTAAGTCTGCAAGAGGTCATCTCAATTTATGCATCGATGGCTATCGATTCATCGCCCTTAGAGACAAGAGAAGAGCTACCAACTCTAAAGTGCGGTGGGGGTGTTGTCAACGCACTAGGAAATGTAGAGCCAGACTAGTAACTATCGAGGATAATATAATATTGAATGACAATAATCATAACCATCTACCAACAGACGGTCCGTTTTTACTTGATGAGTAACATTACACGTGTTTCTTAAAAACATTTTTGGTATTTTTAGTGGTTCTAAATGCAATTCCACCTCTCTTTCCCACTGCTGTAACTTCTGTAAGCAAAGCCAATCCAAGGCTCCTGGTGTATCGGAAGTAGTTTAATCAATCAACAGCTATCACAATAAATAGGTAAAAGTCGCGCAACGTGTCATAAGCGCTGGTCGAGAGTAGGCGGGATTTATGATTAACGCTCAATTCCCCAGTCGCTCATTCTTTCTGCTCATAACTCATTGCGAGGTCCATATTCTAACACTAATCGATCGTCGTATCTCTAACAGAATGCAAAATCTATTGGTGAGATTGACATTTTGGGCATCGCTAAGTCGCGCCGACATCCGCTGCATGCGTCCGTTCTTGTGTAAATTAGTATGGGTAGCGCGTAATGGCGGAGGCGTGTCTATAGTTCGCCCGCCCGCTACGCGCGCCCGCACTATTTAGCGGATGCCGTTAAATGACACTAGCAGATATTTAATACCATTTTGTTTTCAGGTCGGTGCCCGGAGATTAAAGTTTTAATATCACATCGAGGTCACCGGCTTCTGGACATTGATGGTTACCGATTTTCCAAAGAAGGGGGCGCCAAAAGCAGGAAGAAGTATAACAAAGCAAGATGGCGGTGCTCTTCCCATCAGAGCATGAAATGCAAAGCATATTTGTATACTATAGATGATCAAATTGTGCACATGCAAAATACTCACATCCACCCCCCTACTCGCCCTGTCAGTCCAGTTCTTACAATACCAAATTATGGTCAACCTTTTTAAATCTTTAATGAAATTAAACCAAGTTACTATCGTTAGTTGAAAATTTAATGTGATAGATATAAGATTTAATATCCTAGAGTACAGTCAGTTTCATATAGTTAGTTACTAGAACGGTCAAAAACATCATTTGGTACACAAAAATTCTGTCATATTCGTCTTCAGAATAACCATATTTTTGTAAATATCTTACAGCAGAACAACAATATATCTTTACGCCAAATCCCTGACGGGGTAGGCAGAGACTACGAATTGTCAAACATCACGATCCTGGCATATTTGCCTAGCTTCTTCCACATTCATCATACACGCACGCCGAATAAGGAGACTCTTGAAACCTTCTATGGACAGCACACGATCAATTTGATCATGCTGTGTCAGTCTGGGTCTTCCACGGTATCTACATCCTTCTATCATCTATGTCTACATTCGCTTTGCACATCTGTTTTAAAAATATCTAGTCATCAACATATCTTAGTAACACGTTTCTCAATTAAATGTTATAATTTTCTCAATAAAATACAGTATTCGTAATTATATTTTTGCATAAACCTTTCAACCGTATTTAACCGTACAGAGTCATCAAAAATATGTTCGGACTTCGGGAAATAAATGGAATAGAAATGATCTAGGCGAACATATTTTTGGTAACCCTGTACGATTAGATATATTTGAAAGGTCTGTTCCAATATAAAATTACGGACACCGTATTTTAATACATATAAGATACATTGATGACCATAGATATTTACAAAAATATGGTTAATCTTATTACTAACTATAATATAACTATAACTATAAATAAAAATATAACTTCTATTTTGTCGTCGGCACTTGATGAAACTGCATTGTTAAATAATATAATAATTAATTTCATATAAGATTAAACACAATCACTTGTACTTTTAATTTCACTTTTAATAGTACAAATGATTGTGTTTAATCTAACTATGAAATTTCATTACGCGTCGACGATGGAAACAGTAAAATATAATTTCATATAAATTTAAATAAATTTAAGTAAATTTGTGAAACAGTACAAGTGGAAATTAATTATTATATTATTCGCAAATATAACATTGAGTTTGTGTACTAAATGATGTTTTTGATCATTCTATGAGCTTATATACATATGAAGTTAACTAGGGAAAGCAACGTATCTATAACACGAAAAATTGATGTTAGACGTTAGTGCTTCTTATCACAAGAATTATCACCTTTTTATTTGCTATTTATCTTTGTTGAGTTCTCTTTATTGAGATATTTAAATTACCTAAGGCAGTGGTTCCCAAAGTTGTCTGGACTACGACTC
>DVZR01000126.1:0-11004 GCA_018237405.1 Thisbe lycorias
GTTAAAAGTAGCTTTACCAAAATGCACTTTAGAGTTTCATGCGACCTGTTGATAAACTTTGTATTCGTTAAATTGTAATAACTTACTTGGTTACTAGCTCGCAGCCTTCTTAAAGCCCTTCTTGCCTCTTCTTCCCATTGACGTGTGATGAGCAAATAGCGTGGGGACTCGGGACATGCAGGTAGGAGTAAAAGCTGGAGGATTGCAGGACATATAGCTAAACCTAGAAATAAAGAATGCCAGTTAATTTGAGTTTTATAGAATAAACTATCAATCGGTTAGCAGCGGAAATATATCCGATATAACATATCGTAGATATCGATATAATTTACGTTGAAAACCAGCAACGTACCATCTCTAGGAAAGAAATAATAAGTATTTTTTTAAATTCTTTAATTAACCATAAATTAATAGTCTCATACCAAGTAGAATAGGCCATCCTTCATCAGTGCCGAGGATCTGTTCGATGCCTAAAACTTGCGAGATCAGTAATCCGACAGTGACCGCTAGCTGGTTAACTGTGCCAAGCCCACCACGAAGATTTAAAGGCGCAATTTCCGATATATACATTGGCACAAGTGATGTATTCAGCCCTAAAATATATTGAAATGTAAAATAAAGCAACATAAATAAAATGAGTACAATTAACTGACGTTCAAATGTGTGTGTGCGACAACAACAACAAACTTCTACGAATTAAATTACGAATACTAATTATTATAATACATAGATTTTTGTTTATTTCTGTAAATTATTTGAGACAACTGATAAAACAATTTAATTGTCAAAAGATCTTTTTATGTTAAAGAAACAGCAAACTAAAGAGCGTTTAGTTATTTCTATAATTAGTTATAAATTAATACTAATAAAAAGACCTGATTCCGAATATAAATGTATAAAACTATGAAATAGCATAATACTTACCGCAATTAACGCCAATGATGAATCTACCAAAGAACAGCATTTCATAACAATGTGATATTTTGGTGAAACCCATCAAACTTGCACCGCTTATCCCAAGAATATTATTGAGCAGTAAACCACCTTTCCTATAAGTTTACAAGTATTTTTACTTAACCTTCTTCATAAACCTTAAAAATATAATTAATCTTAAATATAATTATTCTTTGGTAGATATTATATATGGCTAAGATTATAGCAATATATTATAAGATAACCATACCTATGTTAATAACATAAGTTAACGTAAAGTTGAACACCAAATATATTGTACAGTCAGATTCATATAGTTATTAGCTACTTCTAGTAGTCAAAAACATCATTTGGTACACAAAAGTAAGTTCAGCGTTAGAATAACCATATTTTTGTAAATATCTAACGTCATCAATATATCTTAGTAAGACGTTTTTTTAATTAAATGTATTGCAATACGGTGTTCGTGCTTATATTTTAGAATAAACCTTTCAATGATTTCTAACCGTACAGATTCATATGAAGCTGACTGTACTTATACATTGTACACAAGGTCGTGGAGCTCTGCCTAAACGCGACATAACACTTATAAGTAAGTTGGGATAGAAACTTTTATTTGTACTACAATCATATTTGTGACTATTTTTTTTTTAAATTTTCATAATATATAATTCTAGCTTGTGGAACATGCTGCTACCTTTGGCAAGTTTGTGGTACACGATCAAATTGAAATGTTATCTCATCCGAGTGTTACGTTCTTGCCCCAATAATTTCATCCATGCTATAAAAACATTATTATAAAACAGCGCATTTATCATAAATCCGTATAAATATATCCGTATAAAGCGGGTTCGGACCTATTCTTCCTCGTTTTTAAGTTTTTAGCCACGACGTAAGCTAAGAGTGTTAGGAATAACCAAAAATGATTCACCAATATTCTTACTCTCGCCTTAAAATAGCTGAGATTAAGTTTACGCCATTTAAACAGTTTAATGTATCACAGCCTAAAGCAATCAAGTTAGGCAATCAGTGACGTGTTATATTAGCAATTAACCCAGAACCCACCTTCCAAATCGATTTGCGATCATACCACCGGAGAAACCACCGAGCATACCACCGATTGCGAAGATGCTGACCGCTATTGAATACAGTGTTTTCACAGTATCGTCTTCGATGTCTCTGCCATAGCGATCCTTATATACATCCTTCATGAAATTTTCGATGTTCTACACAAAATTAAAATATATATTTTTATTGATTTTTTTTATATTCCAAACATAATCTAAACTCTACATATTATTTTTTCAGCCAAACTGCGTCGCAGTGTGTTGGCAGAAATGTAATGGTAAAGTAATATTAAAACGCTTTTAAAAATCTTTATTCTTAGTGATAAATAGACTGTTAAAAGATTAATTCTAATCTATTTCATAAGGTAACGCTACATAGCTTTACTCTTTTAGCATATTTAATGATGTGACTAGTTAATAAGTTATTCAGAATAATTCATTGGAATTCATGTATCACGCCAATAAATGTGTTTGTTCTATTTATCCACTGCTGGATATTATTAGATTGACATGAGGGATGACTCTATACTTGATAATTAATTAGCTATGACATAACCATAATCGTCACCATAATTCTCTCTTTTACGCTGTCTGTTGTGTAGAAATATGCTATATCCAAAACCTCATATGCACAAAAGTGTGACCGTGATAGTTTTTATATTTTATTCATGATAGGTATATGTAACTGAAAATCAAATAGCGATAAATGATATACGAACGACTTACATTCATTTAATACTGTTTTGTTTAATATATCTATCTATAATGTTTCCATATTAGCAAATACTGTTATGTACTGTATATACTATGTATGTCTGTAGTAAAAACTGGTTGCAGTCCGGGAGTGCCGGCAGAAGTAAAAACCTTAATATTGATGTGCATTTTTGATATTTTGATAAAATTACTAGTATGTGGTAAAATACAATATTAATTTATACGCCATGCGCCGCCTAAACGAAAGAACAAGCGCAGGCATACAGGATACTATCGTCCGTCTTACGAATTTTCAATCAGGGTCACGTGTCCTAGTCCTGACGCGAGTTTAACATTTTTTACCCATCACAAAAAGTGCACAACGCCGCTGAAAAAGTTTTCACTTTAATAATTTGTAACATAGATATAAATTATTTCTCACATTGCCAGGAGCGTTGATGACACCGGTGTTGTAGCCAAACTGCAACATCCCAAGGACCGCTGCTAGTATCGCGTAAGACAGGAAGAATGTTAGCCCCTGCCAAATAAAACATCTCAATAATTTATAGAAGTAAAATACTAATTGAATCACCGACGCTAAATTTCAACATTTTACATTGCATTATAATTCAAAATCATAATCATCTTTATATTAATGTTTTTAAAGAGGTTCCTGTTTTACACACACGCACACATCATGGGACTTAGTAGCTTGGCTGGTCGTGGGTGTACCAATACATCTACTGAATATTCGCAGACACATCTCTGCCTAGCCCTTCAGGGATTACAGGCGTGAAGCTACTTTTTTTTCCTGTTTTACGTAATAACTCTGTGAAATCAATTTCTAGAAAAAGCATTATAGTTTACACAGATATGTACTGAGAAGATTAAAGGAAAGGTCAGTGATCATTAAATTATTACCATCTCAATTCGTAAATAGCTAAGCATCTTGCTTACTCGCAAATGATTATGATTCTTTCGAAATTAACTATTAAGTGGCACCCTGTTAAATTATCTCGTTAAAAACGAACACATGAACATTGTAAAACCGCCAGGACCTTGTCCAACCAAGTCTATCTTGAAACTTTCATCAAATACAATAGGTATGTATACAATACTATTTAAATAATAAAGATGCGCTAATACTGACATCAGATTTTTTAAAATAAATATATATAATTTCAAACAATGAAAAGTAGAAGTAATTATTTAACGGTTTAACAAAATATAGGATATAAAAATAACATCGTTACCACTAAGTACATTATACAGAATAAAGATTGAATTTATTTTTAACTAATATCGTAACTTTAAAGATATAAAACATCATCAAAATTAAAAGGTAAGTCTAATTAATCTAAAAATAGAATAAAAATTAATCTAAAATATTAGTCCTAATGTACATTAATATATTATTACATTAATGTAGACAAAACCTACTGAAATAAAACCTTTAATTTATAAACGTATTTATAACAAGTATATATTCAGACCAGAAAGGTTTATATTTAAAAGGAAACATAAGTATACGAGGTGTGAGACTGCTTTTTCATAACTTGCCTGCTCGAGTAGCCTTAATTTCCGCCTCTGCGAGTGTTCTTCAAGCCTATCCACGTACTCACGCAGCTCTTCAATTTCCTCCTTTACCTGCTGTACTGTGTCTAACTCTTGTTTGATGGCTACCATGTCACGCTTTACCTAGGAACAAAGAACATTTTTTTTATAAAACCAAATCAAATTATGTTAATTTATAGAGTTAGGTACCTATATTAATTTATTACAAAAAATTCACATTCATATTCAGTGATAAGAATTATAAAAGCTAATTATTTAATAATATCGTAATAGCAAAAGCTGTGACGAATTTTTAAGGTTCCCAAAGAAGCACTTTTTTTTTTTTTTTTTTAAGCTACCAAAGAAGCCTCTGCGGAAACATGCATAAAACTCGGTACGTCTTTCACTTGGTTTAAATCATAAGGAATGATTGATCCCGAAATAAGTAATTAATAATAATAAAAAAATAAATACAGAAGGCAGCAATTTTGGGGACGGCACGTATTGTGAGAAGATTCCTTTCCCTGTCGCCCTAACCACCGGCAGTTTATATATATTTATATATACAATTTGTTTGTTTTTTTTTATAATTATATATATAAATGTATTTAAATAGGAAAAGAAATAAATGAGAGAAAAATAATAAATATTTTGCACCAGATGGCTTTGTAAGAATTATCATATAAATCCGCGTAATTTTTTTTTATACTTAACCTCTTACTTTACTCTCATAGAGGTTATTTTCAAAAGTCTTTGTTAAATGTATATATGTGTTATAATAAATACAAGTGTGCCAAATTTTTATTTCGTAGCGTGTAGTATTTAAACTACTAGACAGTTCGAAATTAAACTTGGTTGCGCGTTAGTAAAAAAGTCAGACATCTTTGCATTTTTATATTTAGATTTAATTTTGCTTGAGCGCGAAGCTGTATGTAATGACCAGTATTTAACAACTTAATTGCAAATTCTCATGAATTTTATTTATATCTCAGAATATTTAAATTTGTCATATAACATTGTCTAGCTAAGTTGGCAACATATTTTCAACGTTTTACTGTATAATATTCTTAAATATAACAATTATAACTAATTAACAGTGTAAGTGTTTTCACTTACTTTAGTTTGATATTATAATTAATCACTACAAAAATTGTATCCAAAACTATCCCTTTTTTAAAATAAAAAAATTTCACAGTGGATTCGGAAATTAGAGTATACGAAAATTGTCACTGTTTTCATTTCGCATTTGTGATTTTGTACAACAAAATTGTAAGAATTTAAATTATATTTGACTGTAGTTACCTCGGAGACTTCACTTTGGCATGACTCGACACTCTTGGTAAGTTCCTGAAGTTGGGAGCGGATCTCACATAGCGCGACAGTCGTCTCCAGTTGTCGATCGCCCCGCTGCAGTTCGTCCAGTTTGGCAGATAAATTCATGCTCATCACGCTCACCTGTCTCTGAAGGCTATCAAAAAGGTTACAAATCAGAACCATAATTTTTCGAAATATAACAAATAATACAGTAAAAATGACTTACACATTTCGATTAAGTATCACATTTTTTAAAATATGTATTGTCCAAGTCAACCAGACTTCAGTAATCATTAATCACCCTTATTAGTCACAAATCGAAATGTGTAAATCAATATATAAAATGTATTTGGACAGGTCTTTTGTAATAGTAACGGTCTTTTTCTGAATCGGTCGCTCATTATTGCGTTGGTGTTGTTTAAAATAGTACAATTCCGTGGATTGCGACCAATAGGTATGACTTAAACTTACGTTCGACTTATACGTTCATGTGTTGATGTGTCAGTTTACAATTATTAAATTATAATTTCTTATTATAAATAATTGTTCAGAGTTCAAAAAGAATCTTATAATTGATTTTTGAATTCGGATTGCCCTTGGCTTCTTTCAATTTTAAAATGTTGACGTCCCGAAAGTTTACGGCCCTTAAATTATCTCGTCCTAGGCCCATGAGACTAAGCATAAATCCATCACTGTTTACAAACCTACTCTGTTATTAGGAAATATGCAAATAATTTTGTATTCTGTGACCTTAGAAAGATATTTTATATGTTTTTGTGAGTCATGGCAGGTTAACGTTAATATGCGGCCACTATCCACTGAATCGTATTGCGAGCCCGAAGCTTAAATCCATCCAATCCAAATACATTACGAACATCAGGCGAGTGCGTAAAACCCGTTTAATTTACAATGACCTGAACTTAACAAGTTTTTTATTTTCACATATTTGGGCAAGCGATTTCGTTATTGAGTAACAAATTTAAAAAAGCTGGCTAAGAATATCCGTATGGCGCATCAACATTAAAGTAACTTTTTAAAAGTTATATTTACAAATATAACAAATCATACAATTTTATTAAATATTTCTGAGTTATTTAATATTAACATCTCACGTTTCCTTTTGAGACAATATATTACGTTATAAAACATAAGATAATGTTAGCACATACTTACCGTCTTATTCATAATAATATCAACCATTTGAACCATATACAATGTTTTTTATTGACAAACCGAATCAAATCTCCTAATGAAAAAACGTTCAATAAGGCTAATGAGTATTTTAGCTAAAATATATATAAAACATTCAAATGCTTTTATTTATTAAGAAATTTTTATGAATAAGGGGGGTCAGTATGTGCCAATTGTATTGAATAACCTTAAAAAAGAAACTTCTGTGTGGATGTACCATTAGGTTTGAATTTATAAATAGTTTAATCTTGATAATCTCTTGTGGATTAATCTTTAAATAACTCGATCTATTTTGAGTAAAGTATTTTGAGCAAGTCGGTTATAGGCAAACACTTATAGCACAATTTATACAGAAGGGCATGTAGCAGCGGCAAAGATAGATTAAGCTGAGGAAAATATCGACTAAATAACTTCGACACACTTAAAATATATCCATTTTTGGAACAATTCGAAATTTTGAATTTTGAATTCGAATTTCGATTTTTTTTTATCCTAGCTATAACTATGTCTATTTTTTAAAATTAAGTTAAAACCATGCGGGTTTAAAATGATTCAAATCAAATATTTTTAAAAGAGTTATATACATATTTGATTTAGTTATATATTTTGTATACTAATATTACAGTTACAAGAGTGAATACTCTTATTTTTTTATCTTTAAACTCTTATCTCGTCTTGTTAACTGTATTGGAATGAAAACAATTGCAAATGTATAGTTGTTTGTTTAGTTTTGTATTTTGTTATTTTTGTCATACAAGTGGAATAAGAATACAAAATTTTACTTAATGTTACTTTACTACTAATTTCAAATAAAATTGTTCATAGTTAGTTAAAATAAAATAGTATTTTAGTAAAAAATCGTTGACAAAAGCCGTCGACTTGTAATACCAATCCGTCATGCAAAGATTTACGTGAGGTAGCTTAGTATAAATAGAATCATATTTTAGAATTGAGAAATCAGACCAATAACTCGGCTATTTCAGTTTACCCGATAGTTTATTCAGGTTTCAGCAGAATAAATCGTGACTAGCCTCGGAAAAGAGAAATCGGGTAGCTGTCACTTCCGAACATGTTTGAAAACTTTGACAGTTATGAACAGAGTAGTCACGCTAAGCAACTCGTCTTAAGTGAACATGGAACATATGCAGCGACCCAGATTCATTGAACGGTGTTTCTCTATATTTTCGTACTTTGCTGTTTATGCATCATTGCTTGACATTATTTATGAAAGCACATTGAAAATAGATTAATTTCAATATATCTATCATAAACATATAATAATATTATTCTAACGTATTATAATAAGTGCAACCGCTAATGTATACCTATTATATATGCATTTCAGAAGCTTGAAAATTGCTTTACCCCTGCTAAGAAAGACAGAGGCGCAACTAATGTAAATTATATATATATTTAGATGTATAAAAACTAGTGCGATAAGTGTATATAACAAGTTCTAATATTATTTATAATAAAAATCATATACTATTTCAAAATAAATTCAAATTTTTACTCGATCATAGTTAAGTACTTTTAATTATAAGCTCCGTATGAAATAACGACACATTGTTAAAATGAAATTAACTCTGTTGTCCATTTTACTGTTTATGACTATAACGACATATATCTTTCTTTAATAGCAGTATACCTACGCTCAAAAATATTGTCAAACGAGTGATAAATAATAATAATAATAATAAATAAATAATATAACCGTGTGCAATAGTAAAATATTTGTCTTATTGGAAGTGATAAATTAATATTACTACGTATGAAACGATAAATCCTGTATAAATTTTAAACGCTAACGAAAACCTCGTAATAAAATGGGCTTACAAAATTTAGTTAATGTTACTAATCGTTATATAAAAACCTTGCAAGGATGTTGGCTTTTAAAATTTCTAAACTTCTAAACGGTCGATTAGATTTTGAATAATTAAATTATTAGAAACAAACAGTTCAAAATAAAAATAAAGGACGATTTATTTCCGTGCAAAAATGTGGGCGTGAATCTATCTAGTGTTACAAAATTATTATTTTACACATATATGAAAATAACAAATTTGTAACATTAGTGAAATTCTTTTTTTTTTATATACTTTAGATAGGTAAGGAAGGTAATAACCAAAATAAATTTTAGTTCGTACTACAAAAGTCCACATACAACGAATAAGAATTTAATGAAAATATATATTGAAGTTATAATTATTGTAATTCATCGATTTTTATAGAGTAATTATTAAAAATTTCAAATTCAATAATGTTTGTAGAAACTGGAAATTTCGAGAAGAAATAGAGTAACAAGCTTATTATTTTAGAGACTACTTTAAACCGAAACACTCCTGAGTCTTCTCATTAAATTATACGTCAAAATAAATGAGAGCTCAGTAGGACTTACTATTTAAATAATTATATAATTAGCACATCTTCAAACTAATAGCGGATTTTGTATTGCGTAATATGTAATGTAATTTTAACAAAATAAAAATATATAAAATGTTTTTTTACTAATTATAGATTATTATTTTATTTCAAATTTAATTTTGACTTACACAGTGCTTGTAATAAGTCAAACATTATTTAACTACTACTGTAGTAGTTAAGTCGTAAGGTTCTATGTACCTTAAATTACAATATTTATTTATTTATAGAACACCCATCTAATTTTTCAATAGTAACGAAGAAGGGTGTAAAATTTTGGAAAAGTAAGTTGTAACAATTACTGTTTATTTTATAATTGGCGTTTGCAAAAGAATTATAAACAAATAAATAGATTTATTACCTTTTTACCACGACGCCCGACGACGAGTGCTCATTTTTTTGTGTCTGGGTTGTTCTGGGTAATTATGAAATACATTTTTAAATTAATTTTTGTTTTGATATCCAATTACAGTCCGGCCATAAATAATGTTACACTTTATAAAAACAATAAAATATTTGAATTTGGAATCTCCAATTTTACTAAAAAAAAATCGTTGATTTTTATCACCTCTGCGGTCTAACAGTACATGTGTTGATTAAGATCACGAGGTCCTGGATGCGAGTCCCAGGTCGGGTAACTTTCTTAAAATGCTTTTCAGATTATTCTGAATAAACATAGTGTTACCCAGGCTTCCCACCGATCACATCATGGGATTTAGTAGCTTGGCTAATCATGGGTGTACCAGTATAACTACTGACTGTTTCGCAGGTGTAAGTAGTACCTAATACGTTGTTTTTTATTTTCGCGTCAATGTTTGTTAGATATTGCGACTTTAAATTGAGCGAGGTTATAAAGAAAACAGTATTGCTGCATTAGCAATATGCAAAGTAGGTATGCAGACAAATACAGTTGTTAAACTCTCTATCGCTTGTCTAATGAAACTTTCTCTGTTTGTGGCAGACAAGTTCTAAGTGTCTACTAATATTCGTATCAAAATGCTAATCAAAGTTGTTCAGTAAAGAATCCGAAGAAATTCTGTCTGACAGTAAAAGATTGTCTCTAGACAATTGAACACCCATAACTATGTTTCGTATTTTAAAAGAGTAGATGGAACTTGATGCCTTTTAAGAGATGCTTGGAAGCTTTATGGGACCGTTAATTAAAAAACGTATAGGAAGTTTTAAAATCAGAGTAACTTCTTATGTGAAATCCAAGAAAGTTTACAACTAAAAAATATTGAATATACAGAGCTTAAGCTCAATACACTCTTTTTTGTTAGTCAATAAGTAAAATGTTATGTATCGAGGAGTATTGGGTAGATGAGTGATTGTGCCATAGTTACTGTGAATAAGGCGTCATAACATCGACCCAGCCGTAATTATTTCTAGATATTTGAAAATTTGGTTGATTTTATGCCAAGACTAGTTACAGTAATTTATTTCGTAACTGAGAACAGTTCTATCGGAATTTCAGAACGTTTTTAACTTCATGAATGCTAATGATGATTCCCAATTTTAATTCGCTTGATGGTAATCATGGTATTATCATAATGTCTTATCTGTTTGTCATGATAATTTACCCTATAACATTCTATATATTAGCAGTGGCGAATTTTGGCATAGAAAAAAAGACGTGTTATATCGATAACTGACCACAACGTTTTAATGATTATTAATAATTTTGTACCAGCTCAGATTTTTAAAATATTTATATAGTACTGTAAAATGTATGCACACTGTAGTAATCAATACATAGTATAAAACAAAGTCGCTTTCTCTGTTCCTATGTCCCTATGTATGCTTAAATCTTTAAAACTACGCAACGGATTTT
>DVZR01000127.1:0-11001 GCA_018237405.1 Thisbe lycorias
GCATATAACTTGCTTACTTTGGGGTTAGATCAATTTGTGTAATTTGTCAAAAAGAAAATAATTGTCAATATCATTAGTATTTTTGATTTGATTTGAACAAATCTTCTCAAGATTAAAATGAGGAGAGTTACAAAAGGAGAGAAAGCAAATCGACCGAGCCGGGAATGCGATCTTTTTCATTCGATGCTTGTGGAGAAAAGGATATGGCTTGAATATATTGTAAAAATATTTCATCAAAATACTTATTTCGATTTGCACAACCTTTTTCGTACAATTCTCTGTTTGAAAATACGTACGAAAACCTTTTTAAAGATTAGATATAAGACAATAGTAAAACGGTTTGATGGATTACTTTCCTTAAAGGGCTTTTGTTCTGAATTCCAACATAATGGGCTAACATCAGTAATGCGATTATTGTCTGACTTAAACCAATTTGCTTAAAGCTGACCGTTTTAATCCATTAAATCATATTGTTGTTATTAAATTATTTCAATTAAATTAAGCATTTATTAGTAACTTCACGCCTGTAATCTCTGAAAAGGTAGGAAGAGTTTTGCCAGCACACCTATGAATAGTCTGTAAATATACTGTTACACCTATGATTAGCCAAGCTACTAAGTCCATGATGTGATAGGTGCCAAAACTATCGCCATATCGAGCATACTTCAATCCTGGCGTTGCTATGTTTGTTCAAAATAATCTACAGAGGGCATCTTATGAAAACTATTTTAAAAATATTTTTTATACAACCAGTTAGTGAAACATAATCATTTTCAAGATCGTTTAGATGTAACAATACGAAACAATTTTACAAACAACAAAAATTTTACAAATTGTCTAGACACCTATTGTATCTAATTGAAATGAACTTAATGGAGTAAAATGTCTAACTTTCAAGATTTTATTACTTTAGACATAACTGTTCTCGAGTTGAGAGGCTTAAGAGCGTAATTTTATTAAATTAATTAGCACTTAAGAGTATTCTGCTCTTTAATTAGTTTCGAATTTTATGTTAATTAAAGGTAAGTACTAATAAATTTGATAGATATAATTGGCGGTAGATTTCTGTCAATTCAACTAATTATAAGTAATATTCAATTGATTTATTATATATTATTATAATGTATATATGTTACAGGTAATACATAGTCGATGATTTTCCCATAGCATTGGGTTTAATGCTTAAAATCACGGGAACAGTCAGGTTTGTCAGAATGTGACAAATTCACGTAACAACGTTGAATGATCGTTAAAAATAATACAATCAAGATACGCCACAAGCTCTTGTATATATACTTATATAAATTTGTTATACAAAATTAAATTAAAAACCTAATTTAATTAAAACTTGTGGGTAAGGTAAACTTGACGCACCCTAGACAAATATACTTAATGACGGGCAGCCCTTAACGTAGCTTCATTTAAATATATATGACCTTAATTAAAAAATTAATCATGACAAGGTTAATTTAACGAACTAATGAAAGTAAATACCAACACGTCTTACGCAATAGGTAGAGGTATGCCAGCACATCCTGGATAGTCAGTAGATATACTGGTACACCCATGACAAGCCAAGATATTGAGTCCCCTGATGTGACAGGCTATGTTCCTTAACTAGGCTACAGAATAGCTTAGTACTTTGGCTAATCGGAGGGTGTCATTATGCCTACTGACTATTAGTACACCTCTATTTTGATAACACGCGAGAAGGTTCTTTATTTTACCTTTAAAGTTAAATGTAACCTAATGGGCCAACCAACCTATAAGTCTGTTACTTACGTATAGTGAAAAATTACGTCTTGAATCGTAAAAAAATTACGTCAAAAAAGCCGTGGGCGTAGGTACCGAACAAAGCTCACCTGTACATATATATTATTTTTCTTTCTTTAAAAATATCTCTTAATCAGGGCAATCATTAAGATTATTTCTATCATTAAAGTTTATTTCTAAATAATTACTTAAAATCATTTCATTAGGAACACTGATACCCGTCAGTTTTCCAATTAAAAGGACTCGTAATCGATCACCGCTTAGAGAGATTTGAAGAGTCGTCAATTTCACCAATATAAATGGGCCCAACCTCGTTTGCAATTTATATATTAATAATAACTGATCGATTGGGAGAAATTTGAACCAAACTTACCTTAACGACAACATATCTTCACGCCAAATCCTTTAGAGTGTAGTCGGTGAATACGGATTACCAAACGTTACGATACTGATATAGTTGCGTAGCTTCTTCGGATTACACAACCAGTTTGATAACGATATGTTAGTCTGGGTCTCCTTCGGAATCTAAAAAGAGAAAAAAGAGAAAAAAGAGAAAAAAAGAACAAAAAAAACCTATATTGAATAAATAAATCTTTAAATTTGATTATAATCTCTAAATGATTCTATAAACATATTAAATTAAGATGCTTTGAGCAGAGAAATTTTGCTTAAAATTTGTTGATCTATGAGAGGGGTGAACGTGACGGTAATAATGAATTTTTAAATAGGAGTAACTTCAAAATTTGAGGAACAAACTTAGATGAGGGCTTAAAATATTCGCTTCATTACAGATTTCGTAAGGGAGACATCTCTCGAAAGGAGTTGGCCCCAGGATTTTTGAGAGTTATATTTTCAATTAATTTATTAATTGAATAATTAATTAATTCATTCATTCACTCATTTCATATACAGAAATAATACACACATTAGGTGCGCAGAAACATTTTGATTACATTTTGTAAATACCAAAAATTAATTCAAAGTTTTTTAACTGACGCGTTCCATAATAAATTATCTTATATATAAAATTCTCGTGTCATAGTGTTTGTAACAAAATTCCTCCGAAACATCTTGACCGATTCTTATAAAAATTTGTGTGTATATTTAGTAGGTCTGAGAATAGGACGTAAACTATTTTTCATTCCCCTAATTGATAAGGGTGGTTCACCCCAAATTTTTTTAAAATTTCGACAATTTTTTTAAATTTTCTATGGTTTGCCGTATATCTGTTTTGTCAATCTCTCATCCGACATTATTTCTACATGCCCAAACCAACGGAACATTCCCTAGCTCATTCTTACACCGATGCTTTCTTTCAGTCCTTCTTTCTCTCTAACCTCTCGATTTCTAAGGCGATCTGAAAGCTTGACCCAACATATTTTACGTAGTGATCTCATCTCTACCGCGTTAATATCTCTTTCGAGTATATTAAATAAAGCTAACTGTGGAATAAACATACATTTTAAAGCACAACGTAACAGTTATTTGATTGTCTTTTGGAATTAATAAAGCTTCGGGTAATTTCAATTTCTCAAATGAAGTGAACTCAACACTTGCTTTGAAATCTTTACGCCAAAAGTTTGTAACTTGATTTAAGTTATTATCTGGACCGTCTGTGCAGTTTGATGTGTGTTTAAGTGTGTGTGACACACACCGTGTGTCTCTTTCTTTTTCTTCTGTCTTATCACATTATGCATACAAACGTAGTTTATTATTACATCCATTTAAACAGTGGATATGCAGTCTGAGGTCAACACGTTTAAGGAAATCTTTTCATTTTCTTTTATATCAAGGACAAACCAGCAAGAAATAGTAATGAAAGATGAAATATAAGACCAAATACGTTAGTGTACGGGCTACCTTGTTTTATGTGAAAATGTACAGTTTAATTTTTTCCTTACACCGTAAACATTATAACAAATTTGGCGAATAGTGTACTCTGCAAACATGGAATGTCTCCAATGTATACTCATCCAAATGATTATTATCCCATAAATCATTTCACATTCGACGGGTCGACGTACTCTGTAAACGGCACTTGAAGCCAGCCATGAATAATAAATGATCCCTCAGGAATACCGACCTGTAAAGAAACCTGTAAAATATATTACATTTATTGTTGATATTAGATTTATACGGTACCTTAATATTATAAAATGGTGTTAGTGTATAAATATTTTTTACAATCTTTGTAACCTGCATAACCTGCATTATGTTTAAAGAATTTTTATGTTAAAAAAAAACTTTTCAACTTTTTAAAAAAAGAACATGAAAATCCTTTGAATCATAGCGAAACCGGTTGTTTATTTATCAAAATTAATTTGTGAAGCAGTACAAGTGGAAATTAATTATTTTATTTAATATTGCAATATATCTAACAGATAATAAGAAATTTGTCAAAAAAATAGGCAGCATGGCCAATGGACATAATCTATCTAGTTGGGGATAAATTAAAAAAGAAGTAAATGAAAGATAAATAATCCCTAAATCTCTTTTATTTAAGAGCTCTAAAATCAGTATAAATTTTATGTCTCGCCTCAATAAGTTTTCAACTGCTTTAAATACTTTGAAGACGCTATTTGACGATTCCTTTCTCCAGCGAATAAACTGTACGTAGTAGAAGTTTGTTCTATGATTGTATAGCTATTGCCCTCTGCTTTTAAATAAATAAACAAATATTTTTGGACAATTTACACAAATTGATCTAACCCCAAAATAAGCAAATTATTTGCTTCTGTTATGGGTGTTAGTCAACGATATAAATAATTACTTATACGTACGTATAAGTAATTACTTATATAAATACCGGAATAAATATAATAAACACCCAAACCCAGAAATGCAAACATCTATGCTCATCACATAAATGCTTGTCCTTGTTGGGAATTGAATCCGAGCCACTTTGATTGCGTAGCCGTGTCTTAGACCACTAGATTAATGAGGCGGCCAAAGTTTATTACTTACAGGTAAAATCAAGCGAAATCGCTAGTATTTTATTTCTGAAAATATGAATTTTTACTCGCGTACTCTCTGCCTACTCCGTATTTGGCGTGAAGATATGTTGTTGTTGAATTTTTACGTGCAGTACGTATTCACTAGTACTCGCAACACAAACGAAACCTTACTATAAACTGAAATCCATAGGTCATTTGTTCTGAAATATTTGATTTCCTTTATAAAAAATGGACGCCGAATAGATTTTAATTAAGGCGTGTACATTCCATACAATAAAATATTTTCACTCTGATACAATAGGCAGGTATTCATTTTGTAAAAAATTTGTCTTTTATATCAATCATATATATCAAAAAATATATGTATATCGATTATATTATATCAATTCTAAAGACTAACCTAACCTAACCTAACTAAACTATAGTCTACATGCCCTTTACAGACATTGTTACACACCTTTATAGATTGGACACTGTTTACTTTTGATAAAGGTATCAATTGGGAAATTGATGAGGCTAGATTAAATATCGTGCCATTCCAAGCAATTAACGCTCACTGAAGCATTACTTATTGTGAAAACACAAGTGCTTTTATATTGGGAACTGTTATTAAGGTATAAACAATTTGTAGATATACTTAAATAGTATTGGAGCCGAATCTTTATTATTAAGTAGTATTTAAGATGTTTCGTTCATCATGAGGAGAGTTATGAATGTAAAAGAAGTTAGATAAGTATGCCAGTCTGGCAATCCGTTCTGTCTGCCTATCGTGTACGGGATTTAGCGTAAAGATATGAAGTATGAACGTACATCAAGCCATATTGACTTAGCCGAGTATCGTTAGGTTACATCAAGACCTCGCTTAATTTCGTTGCAAAACATTTGCTATATTAATATTTATAAAATTAATAAAGCAAATTTATAACAAATATTCTCTTCAAAAACCCAAAAATACAAAAATTTATGGTCATTACATAAATGAATTATCGCTTCTGTGGTCTAATGGTACCGGTGTCGGTTAAGATCACGAGGTCCTATTTTTTTTCCCTAGTTTGAATCCCAGGTCGGGCAACTTTTCTTAAAATGTTTTTCAGATTATTCTGAACATAGCGTTATACAACATAGCGTTGCCCGAGATTGGAGTGTGCCCGATATAGCGATAGGCGATCACATCATGGGCTGAGTAGCTTGGCTAGTCGTGGGTGTACCAGTACTTTTACTGAATATTCGCAGATGTACTGGCACATCTCTGCCTTACCATTCGGGGATTACGGGGGTGAAGGTACTTTTTTTTTACATAAATACATGCCCCTGTCTGAAATAGAATTCGACACCGTTTGCTAGGCACACATGCTAACTACTGTTGTCCTGTGTTCAATCGTACGATATAAGTCGTGTATACATGGAAATGCATTTGTTCTTTTTAATGCACATTAAAAAATTGCTTTCACGATGGAGTGATGGTTTGTAATAAAGATATCACTTCCAAAGTATTTCGTGTCCCTTTTGCCAATATATGTCACGCTATCTGGTAAGAAATTGAAGTTTATACAGGTAATTTCGGCTTTTTAGCTGTTTTTGTCACGCATGTTTATACTTACGACCTGGTGACCTTTAAGATAAGTAAACAAAAAGTGCCTTTATGCCTTAAGAGGTACCTCACAAAGAAAGGATCTTCACGCCTGTTATTCCCGAACGGGTAGGCAGAGCTGTACCAGTACACTCACGATTATACTGTAAATATACAAGCACATCTACAATTAGCCAAGGTAATAATCTAGTTACTATTCGCATATGTACCGGGCGGCATATTTCTCCATTCGCTTCGGGGATTACAGGCGTGAAGCTACTTATTTTATAATATAAAAATCTAGTTTATTTCTATTTTCAATCCCTATCGCATTGACCGTCAGGTAGCCCGACGGTCATTAAACTTAATAGGCTATAAAAACAAAATCTATGAACCCATAAAGAAGAAAATCAAATGTAAAAAAAAATCCATAACAATGTACCAGTAAAACTACTAAAATCTTGTGGGTGTATTGTCACACCTCTGCCTACCTCTTAGGGAATGACAGGTGTGAATGTACTTCTCTTTTAAACGGAATGAAAATAACAAATACTATAATTTTAAATGTCGAACACGAGTTCTGATTATACACATATTTTTTTCGTTTTATTAGTTTGTACGTGCCATGATTTGCATTCACTGTTCGCTGTGGAAAAGGGTCTGGCTATAAAGTCCCTTAAAACTTACTTTCTTGATTCTATTAAGCTATAAATTCATCTTAAGATTTATTCACCTTGTGCAAATATTGGAATATCATATATACGTGATGGACGTTCTTAGCGATACTCATCCAAGTATTTTGATTTCCACTTCTGAATTGTAAGACTCATATAAAAATATATGCATACGTTTGAAGGCTTTTAGCTACGTTGATAATCACTGACAGACATTAGTCAATAGATTTTGTTGCCAGTTTTACTGCAGTTAACGTTGTGAATATGAATAGTTTATAGACAACTCGCATACTGAATGCTCCGTGCAGTCGCCTTAACTATTCTTGAGATATAGTGGCGGTCTGTTGATATCATTTTATGTTTATGGAATAAAATTGCGAATCGCCTAATTTGTGTGTGATTAGTGATATAATAATAAATCAATTTACATTCGCCAGCTACCAGCTACGAGTGACATCGTTAGTGGTTATTATCAATAATACAATCGAGGAAGTTCCAGTAGTAACAGACGAAGAATAAGAAAGAGGGCAGACAGATGTGTCTGCTCGTAAATGGTCCTTCTACCTGCAGTACTTCAGTTGTCTCGTGATCATGGCGCTTACAATAGCGTTGAAATATTAGGAAATTCTCATAATCGCGAATTGCGGTAAGATCCCGTTTAATAATATATTAATAAGTGTTTAAACACAACTTAAAAGTGTTTATAATGAAATTATAACTTGTTGGTGCTAAGTTAATGCATTTATTACTTTTTCAAACGATACTCGATTATAATATACTCTGTGTCTACAACGGTATCTACATCTTGATACATCTATGGATCTATAGATGGACGTAAGAAATACATTTAGCCAAACATACAACCTCCTTTTTCTTTAAATTGGTTTAAAAAGTTAACAAAATAGAAATGAAATATAAGATATTATTAAGCGTTGACGTGATATAAATCTCAATTAGATGAAAGTTCTGTATCGTATGTAGGTTATCGTTGAAAAATTCTATTAAAACGAAATGATATTCGCATGCTTCGTTTATTTTAATTTTACGGTTTATATAATATGCGTTGCTCTGCATGTTTTTGTTATATTTGAATGAATGAATGAGAACTCTTTATTCTAATGAATTCATTAATAACACTTATACTTTTTCATTCAACTTTTATTGTTTATTTATTTTAAATATACAAACAACCGGTTTCGCTATCTAAAGCATCTTCAAGTTTTCAAATACATTACAGTTTGTAGTAAACAAAGGCAATCTTATCGCCATAAAAGCAATCTATACCAGATAACCATTGCGATTTCAGGAATGTAAGCACATGTAAAGTAGAATTTGAACCCTAAATTGCATAAATCAAAAGCACGCTTCAACTATCAATTTGATAAAGTGTGAGTGCATTTTCGACTACACGTTAGTTTATGGTATAACAGTTCTCCAGGACAATAACGCATCTTATAACACCTATGATGTCTATAGGTGGCAGTGTCTCTTACCACAAGGAGAACCGTCTGCTTGTTTGCTGTCCAATGATATAAAAAAACATACCTAATTTTAAAACATCCGCGACACCAAGTAATAGTCTCTGATTTAAGTCGCAGATAGCATGTGTGTATGAGGGGAGTTATATATGTGAAAGAAGCTAGGCTATTAGGCCAGGATCGTGACGTTTGGCAATTCGTACTTTCTCCCAAGGCCGAAAGGGATTTGGCGTGAAGATATTTTGTTGTTGTTGTAATTTAAGTATAAAAGCGTCCCTGTACTCATATCCAATAAAATTTTTCTCAAATAACGTTAACTTATAAACTCGGCTTTTTAAAAATTTTATAATATATACAGGATACAGGAAATATGGTAGAAAATACTCTTTCGTATAAGTTAACAAGGTTTCGTCCGATACAATTTTATTGTCTCTCTCAAGATAAAATAAATTATGCAGAAAATGGGCGCGCACACAACGTATATATAGCAGTATACCCACGAGAGCTTACATTCTGCTTATAAGTAACTTTGGGGTTAACCAACGTTGTAATTTTACAAAACTAATCGCATTTTCATTTCAACTGTACTAAAGTTACTCAAATGATTTTTAAAGGCTAAACGCCTTAACATTTTATACTATAGTTATATGAAAACTTTTAAGTAAGCTGGTTTATGATTTAGATTGTTATTTTGTTTAACTTGTTGGTGTGAGTTTTGACATGGGAGGTCCTGGATTTGATCCCCAATTCACGCTTTGTTTTAAAAGTGTTTTAGATTTTTTTATAAAATTAACATTACTAGGTATTTAACATATGAAGCTTAACGCCTCAGCCTCCAGAATAACACCTAAGATGTCTATGGGAAGCGGTGTTTCATACAATCAGAAGAACTGTCAGCTTGTTTGCTATACTATAACGTAAAAAATACAAATGAAATCACACTCAAAAATTTTATTATGGTTATTTAACGAGATATTGTACCTATGATTCCTATGAACCTGAAGATATTTCGGTAGCTTTTTTCCTGGATAAATTCAAACCTGTACCACTCTGATAATTCTCTAAATTCTCTAAATTTAAAGATTAAAACCGGCTGATTAAGCATAAATGTGTGTTATTTGCAGTACAAGTAAATGACATAATAAATTTAATACTTATGTAAAATTTATGTAAAAGAAAAATGAAATAAGTACAAATTCTATGATTACAGTATAAAGGATTACAAGTCTAGCTTTTCCGTGAATAAATACTTTTTTCTTAAATACTTAATTAAATTCTAAACAATTTCTTAAAAAAGGTTCTTAAGAATAGAAATGTGCCTTTTGTAGGTGAGTGATCGTTAAAAAAGGTCACGTACAAATCTCATTGAGATTGCCAGATAACGGGTGCTCCGTGGATATTTCGACAAGTAAACAATCTCATTAATTTATTCTCAGCTTTCTTTTACAGAGTGGTATTTGTCAAGATTATGGCGTAAGCGTTTTGAAGCCTTTTACGAAAGATACGTTAATACAAGATTATCGTTTTATGAAGCGACAGTTATTAATTTTTTTTTACAAAAGTGGAGGCAAATGGGTAGGCGGCTCAACTTATTTTGCTTGTGTTATGGGTGTTAGTCAATTATAATTACATATTATATAAATACCGGAATATATATAATAAACATCCAAACCCAGAAACACGAACACCTATGCATAAATGCTTGTCCTTATCGAAAATCGAACCCGTGCTCTTTTGATTGCTTAGCCGTGTCATAGATCACTAGACCAACGAGGCGGTTGGTAAGTCAGTGATATCAGGGGCGTTATTACGCCGTGCCGAACCAAAGGTATACGGGTTGGTATATAAATCTCAATAGAAAGGCATAGGTTTTTTCTTGAAAGCCCCAAGGTTATATCGGTTCGAAAATTATCCCGTGTCAACTAGTTCCAACAAGATATTGCGCGACATAGAAAATTCGAAAATGCACAGCACTGGACTGCTAAATAGAAGATGGATTTCAGAGATATGCAATTACTAATATTAACACACGTATTTGTTTAATCATTACTTACGAGATTTCTTGGTGGCCATCTGAAAGGATTATCACTAAGTATTCCCTTAAGTAATAAATGTCCATCTCTGAGTTTGGCAGCTATTGCAATAAATATGCTATGATAAAAACCCTTTTAAATGTCTCTCGACCACTATGACTATTACTCAGAAATCTCATTCATCAATGGCAATTTAATAGCTGTGACTTTGTTAAGAATACTTTATCCCTGTTTCCATTAAATTTATAGTCTTCAACGTAATTGAATAAATTTCCATTTAAATGGTAACACTTTGAATAGTTCGAATACTCTAAGTTCTCTCTGTACAATGTTTGTATTGATTAGATGGAGATTTTACGGTTGATGCAAGTTTATGTATGTTAAATAGCAGCTTCCTTAATTAAATATAAGTAAGGATCAGAGTAGCTTCGCGCTTGTAATCCCCGAAGGAGTAGGCAGAGATGTGCCAGTCAGATATACTACCCACGATTAGCCAAGTTACTAAGTCCCGCGATGTAC
>DVZR01000128.1:0-10997 GCA_018237405.1 Thisbe lycorias
CAGTGATAAACTTCAGCATGTAGCCTAATTTCAGGGGTGCGTGAGAACTATTAACTTATTTACAAAATCCGCTGTCTAAGACGGTTACTTAGTCGGATGCCATTAGGCCTAAAATATCCTGTAACATGGTAATTATTATTAATTACAGACACTTGTGTAGGTATGGCGTCAGCTGTTTTCTTACTTGAGACAACCCTAGGACTTTCTCGCAAACGCGTTATTGTGTGCGTAATCCGCTTGTTCATTCTATAATGAACTGTATTTGCAAACAAATTAAGTTGAAATTGGCTTGCATTGTTCCAAAGTTGATAATAAATTTCGGTTTGTATTATACCAAACATTATCTTGTCACAATTAAAGAGATATTTATACAATACATTACCAAAATATACTACAATATGGAATAATAAAAATCTTAGAGAAGTATAGACATCTCTACATCCTTCCACTTTCACATTGTATATCTGTTTTGTCAATCGTACATCCGCCATTCTTTCAAAAACTTGAATTTGTGGGTGCACACTCAGTACGAGCCTGTTTTGGTCAAATAATATCAAGGGGAAGTTTTTTGGTATGAAGTGACTTGCTCTAGAATTGGGAAGAAACTACTTAATCAATAAGACAAATAAGGAAGATGAATCTATAAGAAATTAAGTGGACGTGTTACTTTAAATAGTCTTGTAAATTATCGGTCTTAATTACGTTTATCTCAGGTCCCCTTTAACTTTATCACGCGAGTAAAGTCTGTAGCAACAACAACTAGTTTAATATATCCAAGACGCTATTCCTCCAATATTCGCATTACTATCGTTTAAATTCGCCAAACTTGTAATGAAGTAAGTCAAACAATGATAATTAGTTGGCAACTAGCTCGCGGTGCGGCTGAGCCGGCTGGTGCGTCTCGCCTCTCAGCGAGATGCAATTAATTCTCATATATACACGCTTATGTTATCTACTTGCATATTCAACCGCGTTCGCTTCGCAAGATTCAGATTTGCTGTTTGTTGTGAACTCTATTTCCTGCAACTTTATGCGCTTTACCTAAGTTGCCTATTAAGTCATAGATGTATCTGAGCGAATCAATACACATCTAACGCCACGATAAACGTGCCCTATATAGCGTTACTCGAAACCTTTTACGCATTATCACTTCAGTAGTTTGACATTCACTGCTGGAAAAAGGCCGCAACTAATTGTCTCTGAGATTCATTTCTCATCGATTTTTACATGCACTAGCTTCTTATAAGTCCTACCTTCTTTATGACATTTAGTGAACAAGGGGGGGTCACAGTTGGTTCAAAAACAATATACACCAATAAAGTAATATAATCATATGATACAAAAAAAAACGGTGTCTAGTAGCGCCGGGATTATGGTGGGTCGAGGCTTATATTAGATTTCCGACAAAATGTTGATAGCGTGAACTATCTACAAGCCATCTAGTTTCTAGGTTGTGACACCGATCCCGTTTTTAGATGAGCAGTCGAACATTTAGATTTTTCGAAAATATCAACAGTATCGTCGGTTCATTTAACGGCCATTACTGCGTGTTTTCATATCATGGCCGCCATACAAAATTTTCTGTATAATAATCACTACGACAGTTTATTATTCGTACTGTCAGCACTGAGGTTGTAGTCTCAGTAGGTTTTCTATCAGTGGATTTAACAATTCAGAGCGAATAACTTTAAACTACAATCGAACTAAAGACATCAAAATCCAAAAAAATCCTATTGCCCAATCTTCCGAAAAAATCACGAAATACGCTTACAAGTTGATCGCAAAACAAATTATATAAAACGTCGCATGTGAAGCGAATATAACGTTAAGGGAACACTACGGTTATCATTTTACGCGCCGCCCCGTGCATCCCGACTCAGACAAATGGGATGATCTCCGCCAACACGTGTTTCTGTTCGTGCGCGGACGTGATATGATTTTTCTTGTTTTATGTAAGGGAAGTGGTACTTGGATGTTATAGAACTATTATATAGTTTTTATTGGTGTGTGCTATGATGTTTTATTTATAAGTTTAATCTTCGTAGGGTTGTCAAAGTTTGTTATCAACAACACATACCAATGACGTCCATTGCCATAGATCTCTCTCAAAGCATGTCATAATTTCGGTCTTGCACTACTTACATTTATTGGTACCAAGTTGCCTTGATCATCGGTCTATCTAGTAGGAAACTATGTAACTTTGTGTTCATATTAACATTCGTTCTTCTAGCATTTCGAATCATTGGTCTTAGTCACTAGATGTTTTACTGCCGCACTGCTCGGAGATTTGTCGTAGCGAATGTTCTTTGAAACCGGCTTAGAGTGATATTGCCGTCAGAATAATCTGCAGAATACTCTTTAATAACTCACAGTTCTTGTGTTACGTTGGGGCTGAATGGATTAGGATAGGTTTTGTTGTTTCACCACACACAGAGCAGAAAAGGGCCTAACGATAGAGGTTATCTCTTTTATAAGGCCATTCCCGTTAAAAGCCTTCTTTTGAACTTTAGATTATTATTTATTTGTGTTAGAGGTACTTTGAAGAATGGATAGACTTTATAAATATAAATAGATAGCTTTTAAAAAACTAGCATCACGTCTTTATAGACACCCCCCTGAAGCCTACCCCGCCTACCTAAATAGGCGCTATTAAAAAGCTTACGATAATATATATGAGTCATATATGCGAAGAACGGTCAACTGTCAGGAACCTAATATTTCTAACTTTTATTATTATTATTATTATATATGTTTTATTCTCTCCAAAGAGGTTTATATGGCACGGGCCAAAGCCAAAGTGCTAGTTTATAAAATTAGTCTAAAGACAGGAATTTCCTTACTATTCTACACGTATTTAAAATTGCTGCTTTTTGTAAAAGCGTTATGGCAGAGTCATGAATATTAAGTATTTTTAGGGAATTGTGTAGAGTTTTTGGAATAACTCCAGTAGTAGATAAGATAACTGGTATTGTGTTGACCTTATTTATTTGCCATTGGGTTTTTAATTCTATTGATAGATCTGTATACTTAGAAAGTTTTTCAGTATGAGTGTTTAGAAGATTATGTGTATTGCAAACTGCTATATCTATGAGGTATGCTGTTTTGTTCTGTTTGTCAAGTAAAGTTATATCTGGTCTGTTATAGTGTATAGTCTTATCTGTAATTATTGTCCTGTCCCAGTACATTCTGTAGTCAGTATTCTCTAAAATGGTTTGTGGCTTATATTTGTAGTATGGAACTTTTAGTGGTATTAATTTATGTTTGTAAGCTAGATATTGATGGATTATCGCAGCAACTTGATCATGCCTGTGTTTGTAATCGGATTGGACTATAGATTTGCAAGCTCCTGTAATATGTTGGATCGTTTCGGAAGAGCTGTGACATCTCCTACACAGATCTGTACCTAAGTTTGGAATCCTACATATATGTTTTTGGTAATTACGTGTTTCTATAACCTGGTCTTGGATTGCTATCATAAAACCTTCTGTTTCTGGGAATAAGTCACCATATCGCAACCAAGCGTTCGACGATTTTTTGTCGACATGAGGTTGTTGCAGGTCATGGTAATGTCGTCCGTGCAATACTTTAGCTTCCCACATGGCTATCTTTGCATTGTTATCTATGATACGTTCATTTTTCTGAAGACATCTATCATGAGTGTTAAGAGGTGTCAGACGTTTATCCAATTGTATTACTGCGGAATGTAGTGACGATTGATGTTCTTCCCGCTCGTAGAAGTATTTTCGAAGAGTAGTAATTTGCTTGTTATGCATATTCGTTATATCGATCACTCCTCTGCCACCCTCTTCCCGTGGTAAGGTTAGTCTTTGTATAGCAGTTCTAGGATGGTGTTTCCGGTTAGCAGTTAAGGAAGTGTTGATTAAACGTTGAAGAGTTATTAAATCTGTTTGAGACCAAGATATTATGCCGAAGGAATATGTTAAGATGGGTATAGCAAAAGTATTTATTGCTTTTATTAAGTTACGTGAATTTAGTTGAGAGCGGAGTAAAATATTTAATCTGTGTTTAAATTTTTTCTTTAATTCAGATTTAACCTGTTTTTGTTTTATTTGTCTAGCTTGTTCAAATCCTAAATATCTGTACGATCCTTCTTGGTCTAGGGCTTCAATTTGGTTTCCAGATATTGTTGTTAAATTATTGTGTATTATATTACCATTTTTAACTGAAAATGTTTTGCACTTGTCTATTCCAAATTGCATATGTATATCCTTTGAAAAATTTTGAGTGATATCAGCAAGGTGGTGAAGTGATTGCGTACTGTGGCTGTATAGTTTTATATCATCCATATACATGAGATGTGTGAGTAATGTTTTTTTTGGGTAAGTAGATAGTGAGAGTCCGTGAGTTGATAAATTTAACATATTCGAAAGTGGGTTTAAAGCTAGACAGAACCAGAGTGGACTAAGTGCATCCCCCTGAAAAATTCCACGCCGTATTGGAATTGCTGTTGTTTCAACATTGTTTTCTCCATTTATAACCTTTAATTTAGTGTTCCAATATTGCATAGTATGTTCCAGAAAGGTGATTATAGTGGGATGTATTTTATATATATGTAATACCTGAATAAGCCATGTATGAGGAACAGAGTCGAATGCCTTTTGATAGTCCACATACATGGTGTTTATATCAATTTTTTGTTTATGGACTGTTTTCATTACAACAGTATCTATGATGAGCTGTTCCTTACACCCCTGACTTCTTCTGCGGCAGCCCTTTTGCTCTTCGGCTAGGATGTTAGTCCCATCTATGTGTTGATATATTTGTTCGGCTAAGCATGCAGTGAGAATTTTGTAAAATGTTTGTAAACAGGTGATTGGTCTGTATTTAGATGGGTTTTTAAAATCTGTATCCTTAGGGATCATGAATGTTATGCCTTGAGTGATAAATTGTGGTAATGTTTGTGGGGTGTGTAAAAAGTCATTAATGTGATTATGTAACAAGGCGTGTAGTGTAGTAAGTTTTTTGTACCAATAATTATGGATGCGATCACTACCTGGAGCTTTCCAATTGTGTGTCTTTTTAATAATTTCACTGAAGGTATCTAAAGGTATGTGATCGAACTCCATATTTGGTATTGCCGAAACGTTTTCTATTTCTTTGTTTATCCAAAAAGCTGACTTATTGTGTTGTATTGGTTCTGCCCATATTTTGGACCAGAACTGAAGTAATTCATCAGATGATGGGTATGAAGGATGTATATTCGATGTCATTTCAGTGTGTCGTGATTTTGCTGCAAGATGTCTGTAAAATTGTTTCTCATTATTTCTAAATTGTGTGTTTTGTTTCTTTCGTAATGTGCAATTAGTGTATCTTCTAAGTCTACTGGAGGCCGTTTTCAATTTTTGTTTTAAAGTATCTAAAAACTCTTCATTTGTAAAATTAGGTTCTTCGTGGCGTGAGTGTGTTTTGTATGTTTCTTTAATTTTTTGTATATGATTTATCAGTCTTTCACTTCTGTTACCATGTATATATTGAATCATTCTAGCAATGTTTTTCCTAAGGTTTTCAATTTTCTTCTGTAGCCTAATTTGCCAAGCTGGTATCATATTTGTTTGCAGTGGTTGGTTGATATCGTCACAACAAACGTTTTTGATTCTTGTGCCATTGCATATACTTGCCGTATATGCTGCACAGTATACTAGTGTATGTGTTGTTTCAAAGCTGCATTCCTGGTTGATGTAATTAGGGAGAACATTATTATTAATGTAGTCTACTAATTTCGCAAATTTTCGGGATGTCTTTTGCTTCGGGATAAAAGGTCTGGTTGTTGGGTCTGTATGATTAAATCGTTCCCAAGCTTCTTGAAACGTTTTATCAATTTGTGGTTGGTTCATTACAATATTTCTTAATGGTTCCTCTATGATTTGATAGGTATCAAGTGATCTTTCTGTCAGTCGAGTCAGTTGAGTGTATTGGCTGTCAGATAATGTGTTGTTTTGAAAATTAATGAAACTACCATTCAATTCAGTTTCATTGCGTTCTTCCATAATATAGTCATTTACTACCGATAGGTTCACTTCCGATTCTTCTTGCGTAGCTTGACATTTTAATACTGCGAGTCTTTCTTTAGTTATATATTTGTTACAAATAATGGATCTCCTTTGGTCAGCCACTCTCTGTTCAGACAAATGTGATAGCTGTGGGTATGTTCTTACAAATTCTTGATGGAGTAGTTTTCTGTAAGCTGTTGTATTACTCTCCTGTTTGGTAACTTTATAGTATATTTTCATTAATGTCTCATTCATTTGATTGTTCCATGACATTCTCTGAGATGTTTGTGTTGCGTTGACTGATTGTGTAAGAGTTTGTGTGACTGTTTGTGTACTCTGTATATTTGAGTTAGTTATAGAAGCAATTGAGTTTCCTCCAAGGCTGACGTCTATTTCAGCTTGCACTTCTCTAAAAATCCTATTTATTAATTCCTGTGAAAGTAGTTTTTTATTAAATATTGCTCGTCGTTGATCTCCTACTCTCTGTCTACTAATGTGCTGCATCTGTGGGAATTTTTCTATAAATTTAATGTGTAGCGGTGACAAATATCCTTTTAAGTCAGATTCGAGTAATGTTAACTGATAATAAGTACGCATTATGAACTCATTCATTGCTGGGCTCCATTTATTTCGCGTACGTGGTTTGCTAGAGGTGGGCACTGGGTAATTGGCATCAGCCTCCTGTGCAACATCCTCTAACATTGAACTAGATCCTATAGACGATATAAGGGATGGTGTGTTTGTAGATGGAATAGAAGGAAAAAGGCTTTTTGAAGACGAGGCTGAAGATAATGTGTGATCAACAGCTATTTGAGGGGATTTTACTCTGCTGCTCATAGGCCTTACACGTAGATTGTATCTTTGTCCTAATGATTGTGATGCGGTGCTCCCCCCAGAATACATGGAGCTGCCCGAACTTAGTAATTCGGGGCGGGATTCTCCGTCGCGATGTGCGCTGGTACCCGCCTGGGGTATATCCTGAATTCTATTACGCGTCACTACCATGTTTCCTATCTCTATAACTATTGCTCCGTTGGTCATTGGTGAGTATATAACTTTGATAAGTTGCCAATGTCCGCCCCCCACGTGGCAGTAGTTTAGACATATCTTACTATTTAATTATCATAATATATGTATAAAGAAACCACTATAGAATAGTATTTTTTTTTAATTTGAGTTTTTAAATGTTCTATCAAATTAAAAATTAAAAATTATATAAAAACTCAACTGACATGTTCACCGTAGGTTGTGAGTGTAGGTTTGTGAGTTTAATTGTTATGACTAATCTCTTTGTCATTATTGTGTTTTTTATATTTGAAGGGTAACACTATTGAAAGAGTGACATTCCGTGTGACTTTTTTGATGCCAGAGATAACTTGTAGTCAATATTAAAAAAAATGTTGAAAGTATAGAATATAAAAAAAATTATTTGATAAGTGACAATGAGAATGAAAGATTTCGGTTAGCACCAACATCATTTATTTTTCATTTATAACTTCCAAAACTTCAAAACGTATCGTTATTATTTCTTTTTTTAATTAACTATCACTTTATTGTAGGTGTACAAAGTTATTTAGAATAACTTGTTATAGACCTACATCGATTCAATGTTTTTGAACTTGCGCGTGTTCGAGAATATCATTTAATCTAAAACACAACATGTTTCAATTGAAGTTATATTGAAAAAAAAAATACCAGTAAACTTCTTCAATTATGTGCAATTTTCCTCTTATCTTTTCGCTTCCATCTTTACACAGTATAGATAAAATTTTATGTCAAATCTATTGAAACAACCTTTAAAATGCCAAAAAATAGATTAATACGCATGATATTTAGTTTTTTAATTTTACATTTAATAATTTTGGTTAAAAGGAGCAGTTTGTATGTAACCTAAGAGTTTTGATATTAATAATTCATATTTTTTATATTTCTTTTATAACTTTACAATTACATATATCTATCCATACTAATATAATAAATGCGAAAGTTTGTCTACCTATCTGTTACGCTTTCATGGTTCTGAATCGATTTTGTAGTTTAAATTCCGGGATCAAATATATATACTACTTTTTTCAAAATTCAATTAAAAATAAATAATGATGATAATTAGGTTAAAAAGCTCTATCAATATCCTATTACTGGATGTATGTTAATGTAATAAAGCAAGAACTATTGTTTTATGATTTGATCCTGTTAACGTTTAAAGCTACGAGTAGGTATGAAATGAAAGCTTGTTTTGTATATGATAGTCAGTCAGCACCATGTCCATGGTTACATGGTGCTGACTGTTTGTGCTAGACCCTTAAAATTGCATACCTTCCTTCTATTCTCTATACTTACTCTCTTACTGGAAAATAACTTCTCGCACGTTGTCTAAGGCATAGGTAGAGGTATGTTAGTACACCCATATTTAATTAGAAGATATATTAGATACCCTTCACACCTGTCATCCCGAAGAGGTAGGCAGATATGTACCAGTATACTCACGAATAGTCAGTGTATATACTGTTCCACCCGCGACTAGCCAAGGTACTAAGTTCCATGATGTGATAAGTGGTAAGCCTATTGCCATGTCGGGCACACTCCCATGCCTAGTAACTTTATTTGTGTTCAGAAATAACTGAAAAACATTTAACAGAAAAGATATTAGACCTAGATCTCGGGCGTCTATCCCACCGCTGACACTGGTATCGTTACGACCAGAGGCGATACTGAAAAAATATTTCTTGATAATATACAATTTTACTACTTACTGATGTATAGAAATAATATGCGCCTGAATGCCTTTACGTATAAGTGAAAATTATGCCTCTACATTGCTTGCTTACCATACAAAGGCGCTTATATCGTCTCTTCAAACGTCATTCAACGGGAATTCAAAAGCCCATTCTTATAAAGAGATATAGATCTCACACGTAGAGGTCTTGAGAGAATATAATCTATGAGCAAATGAAAAAAAATATTCACCAGTTATTTAGAAATCGGCTGTATCCATCGATATATTGTGTTAACTTTTATTTAGTCAGTAGATGTCCTGGTAAACCCTGGTAAATCACATGTGATAGGTGGCAAGCCTATCGCTATATCGGGCATACTCCAATTCCTGGCAATGCTATGTTTGTTTAGAATTAGAATTATATAATTTAATTCTATTTATTATATATTTTATTACACCCAGAAATATAATTCATAAAAATTCACGTCGGAAATAGAACCTCTTTGATCATGTAGTCAGATTTGCTAAATACTTAACTAACGAGGCGGCCAATATAAAAGATAGAAAAAAAGAATCTATTTTTTTTTTCAGAATGCCGAACTGACGCCGGAACAAAAAGCGAAAGTCAAAGAATTCGTAGCCGATTGTGTCAAAGAGTCTGGTGTAAGCCACGAGTTATTGGTTGAAGCTAAAAAAGGCAGTTTCCCCGATGACGAAAACTTAAAGAAATTCTTCGTGTGTTTCTTTAAAAAAGCAGGTGTATTAAGTGCTGATGGTGAACTCCAAGTTGACGTTGCTTTACAAAAACTACCAGCAGGTATCGATAAGGTTGCAGCTGAAAAGGCTTTGAACGATTGCAAGATCAAGAAGGGTAAAGACGCTAATGACACTACCTATGAAATCTTGAAATGCTACCATTTAGCTGTTAAACAACACGTCATTTTTGAATAAGTGTGCAATATTTTTTTTTTGTTAATGGGAAATTTTAATAAATTATCTCCTTTAAAATAAATATGTTTTTTTAATTATAAAGATTTGTTTCGCATAAGGCATAGTAAAATATGAACTATTGATTTTTTACTTTGCTTTTTACATTTTTTAAAATATAAAAAAGTAATTTAGCTTTTCTCCTGTATTCTCTGAAGGAGTAAGCAGAGGTGTGTCAGTACACCAACCATTACCAAAGCTACTAAGTCCCGTAATGGAATATATGGCAAGCCTATTGCCACACGGGCACACTCCAATACTGGGCATATTATGTAATAGAATATAATAAAATGGCCTCAAATAATGTCAGAGGGACAAGAAAAAAAAATGTGATATGCTTAAATACATTTGGCAAGCTCGTAAGACGCAGCACAGTCTAATAAAAAAACTATCAAGCTATATTTCTAATTACATCAGGATAGTTCCATTATCGATGTTTAATTAATTTTATATTTCTGGATATATCAAATAGGTATAGCATTATGTAATATTCTATTATGTAACAACAAGATTAACTGATTAATCTATTCTAATACCTATTATAAAAAGGAGTTTTGTATTTTTGTATTTTAGTGTGTTTGTATTGAGTAAATTCAAAATCTACTAGATCCATTTCAAAAATTCTTGCACCATTAGAATGCTACATTATTACTGAGTAAAATAAACTATATTGTATAACTGTTTCCGGCGGCTTAGTCTGCGTAATAAGGATAAACGGGGGCGAAGCCGCGAGAAACAGCTAGTTTATTATATTAAGACTCTAGGGCCTTTATCATGAGTTAGCTAGTTATCGAATACAATATTATCGAGCGGGTTATACTTTTTTATGACCAATCACTGCCTTGAGCGGTTAATTTAAATTTTAAAGTTAATCAGTGCAAGAGTAGCTATTGATTGGTGGAAGTTCCACGTTTTTTACTATTGCAACTCTTGGTAGTTATCTCATAACAGTCATTACATTTAATAGCATATTAATCGATTTTGGATAGTATCAGCAACGCAACTTAGTATCTTTGTACTGTCACTGTGTTAAAGTAAGCAGGTGATTAGCTCTGTTGATTTACAATCATGATAATGACGACTGAGAAATGACATAAGATACGTTTAAAGGAATATCCTTTAAATCTTTGAAACAACCCTTTAAATACCTAAAAAAAGTAGCTTGTCTGTAATCTCCGAATGGATAGGCAGAGATGTATTAGTACATCTGTGAATAGTCAGTAGATATACTGGTACACCCACGACTAGCCAAGCTACTAAGTTTCATGATGTGATAGGTGGCA
>DVZR01000129.1:0-10996 GCA_018237405.1 Thisbe lycorias
TTTATTTCCATTTTTTTGCGTCAGTTTACTGAAGTTGTCCATAAGTTTTTTCGTCATTTTAATATCCTTTTCTTTAAAACTGTCGCTGCGCATAGTCTCACAAATATATACAGTATTATTTAACATTTCTTCAAGCTCCTGAATCCGCCTTTCCTTTACAAAACTATCATTGGTAATTGACGTTCTGTTATTTTTTCTATTTTTATTATAGACTTTAAAATGTTTCAGTACATCATTTTGGAATTGTGTTCCTCTATTTTGTTTCGTCAAATCTAGCATAGTAGATGTAGTTTTATCGGTGGCAAATAATCTATTTGATTGTCTATCAATAGATTTAGCTTTCATAACTCCGTGTTTAAAACCGTTATTAAGGCTATCATTCAACCAATATTCTAACAAACACCTAAATATTTTTTTTATTGGTTTATTATTTAAATCACCTGTTTGATCACATTTCATGCTGTACAATTCACTAATTACCTTTTTAACGTGACATTTAATACTACTTTTAAGATTTCCAGTTTCTTCGTTGTCACTGAACATTATATCCATTAATTTTTCAGCAATATCTTCAAATTTTGGTATAGTAATTAAGTTGTTTAATGAATCATTTACATTGACTACTTCTTGTGCTTGAACATGAATGTTCCTTTTGGAAATATCGTATGTTTCGAGTTGTAGTTTATTTTTTCTTTCTTCTCGATTCTTCTCTTTAGGTTTTTGTTTATATTGCTTAAGTAATATACAATTGCTTAATGACTTTTCAAGAGTAGGCTCCTCAATTTTATTTTGATATTTTACCAAATTTGTTGATTTTTTACTCTTTCTTATTAATGGTTGCATAACATCTACGTTACCTCTCAAATAAGAAAAGAAAAAGTACGCTGTAGTATCTCTTTTACTAATTTTGCCTGTAGTATTTTTTCCAATCTCGTTATCACATATTGCGTTATTGTTGAACGATATATTGTGACTTATAATTGGGGAATTTATTGAATATTGACAAACTAAAGACGATTCAAATCCATTCACAGAATTCTCATTAAAATCTAAATTTACATTTTGTGTTGCCTTCTCAAAGGGAATAATAATAGGATCTAAATTTTCAAAATTTGTATCACCATAAATACAATTCATTGAGCAGAGACTTTTATGTTTATATAAATTGTAAAAATCATACTTATTGTGTAATGCTCGTATGTATTCAATTTTATCTGTATTTTTTCTCATAACAATTTTATCTTTCTTGCGACAAATTTGATATTTGCTTGTATGTTCCGATGTTGATTGTGATTTTATGACATGGAAAAGGGTATGGGGGTACAGGGTACTTGTTTTTTCATCATTACTTGAAACATCCGAAGTTATTTCTGGGATAGGAAAGGATATAGGGTTATCACAACTAATACCTTAAATTGCTTAACTACAATAGCATTTATTGCATTGCTACTAAAACTTGCCATATTTTTTCCCACGACTTCGTCGTTGGTTTCTATCTATTGCAAACTTTTCTGGAATTGAAAACTCTTCTTTTCAAGATTCAAGACACAAACTGGTACTAAGCTCAGAAACTACCTAACTCTACTAACTCGGGAGTCCGTGTATACTCAAGAAACCGAAGGGTATCCGTTTATTACCCACTTATTATATTTTTATATTTATAATAAATCTATAGAATACAAATATGTAATGAGTAACACGCTTCGCGAGTTCTTGCGACATATACCTTGTATTCCTAATTGTTAGTTAAATTTGTTTAAAAGGCATGTGGTCTTGTGGTTTTTCAGGCGAGGTTTAATTGATTCGCCTCTTGTTTCTTTTCATAAGTTACAACTAACACACGCAAAGAAATTCATGATTTATTAGCACACTAATCTAAAAACTCTGAATAAGTATTTAGACAAACCAGTGTAGTCCGAAAAACGTAAATATACTCACGGGAAGACGTGTCAGTAGGAACCTGATCGTCTGGCACTATCTGAACTTTGTGGCCCGACTCTCTCGCACCGAACGTTAGCAAATGCTGTCTGTACAGTCTGTGAACAATATTGACTTCATTTCAAACTGTTCAATGATGAGATTTTGCATCTTCGTATTCGCACGTAGAATAAAAGTCGGCGTCCAATCCGATGCGCAGGACAGATATTCTTTTTTTATACTTTTAACATCAGGCTTAAAAGATAATATTGCTTAGTCAGATTTAAACTAAGATTTAGGCGTCTTATAACGCCCACAGTAAGGCTCGTACGAGCTTAGACCTTGGCTTATAGTGGCCTTCTACCAATCGGGGACGCGCTCAAAGCTTCTATATAACACAGCCAAGTCCTGAATAGCTTGGGGCATGAGTTTGGGGCACAGCATGATTGGCTCGTATGATTTCGGACTTGGGCTTATAGCGGCATTCTGACTCATGCTGTATTTTCGGTACCGAGGTTTGGACTCTTCACTCCGAACTTCGGACAGAAAATACAGCAATATAAAATGGGAATTGTAATAACTCACCTATGCGCTTTTAGCACTCCCAACCACGTTCTAAACAGTTCCGGTGTCTTCGCCCGCAGGTGGTATATGAATTCATCAGCGTCGATGTCAATGCGGCGGCGACGTGGCTTGGCCGATAGCACTGATAGTCCCACGTCCACAGAGCCGTGCAGCCGCCCGCGCGCTACGTCAGCGGGCGACCGGGCGTATACTAGGATCCCTGCGTCCACCACGAAGAAACGCTGAAACAATGTTACAGCATATTTTTATATTTCATCTAGTGACAATGGTCAACGGACAACGAAAATATACAATATATAATAAGAAGTATTTTTCTAGAAGCTTTACTCGCCTTCTATCTAAATATATTCAAGAGAAGCCTGAAACAATACAGGAAAAAATATTGTCTAGTTACGAAGAACTGAGCGGAATATAGGAAACATTTGAGCTTACTTTATGCCATCCTTTGAGTGGCCATTTGCGTTTCTTGTGTAGGTATCCGTTGAAGACTTCGGGTCGCTTGTCGAACCTTTGCCCATCTTTGAGCCCTTCTAGTACTTCCCACTCACTGCCACGACGTCGACTGGAATTAAAAAATATAATAAATGCATTTTCGTTCATTAACATCAGTGCTGTGATATGTGATACCCGCCAAAGTATTTTTTTTAGGAAAAACAACCTATATAACACCGTATGTGGTTCGAAGACCTTTCTTTTAGGGCAATTGGCTCAACTATTTTTCCCACTGTTGTAACTTCTGTAATCAACAGCAGCGACACCGCAAAGACCACCGGACGGTGAAGTCTAGGATGCCCTTGGGATAAATAGAGCTAAGCTGTCTTGGCAGCCGCAACGAATGTAAAGAGCGTTATTAATAGAAGAAGTAGGAAGAAGATTTCCGGATTCCATCCCTTCAATGCAGCAATAACTTTAAGCATAATAGCTAAGAAGTATGTTTTTTACAATCCGGTTGCCCACGATTGCTATTGTTTATTGCGAAGACCTACCTCCTAGATTTTATAGTCCTCTGCGGCGGGGGCGCAGGCCTGACTGACCGATCCCCACTGTCCGCCGACAGCGAGGCGGTCTCCCCCGAGCAGTCGGAGTCCGAAGGTGCCCGTCTCAGCGCAGCCGCCCGCCCCGTTACACGTCCTGAACCAACGCGCCGACGTTCACCTACAAATAAGAACAATATCCTAAGCGTCATTAAAAAGTAGTTTACGGCTATTATCCCTGAAGAAAAATTGGCATACCCACGGTTAGATGTGGTCTAACGGTATCGGTGTCGGTTAAGATTGAGGTCCTGCGTTCAAATCCTAGGTCGGGCAACTTTTGTTAAAAAGGTTTTCAAATTATTCTGAGTATTAAGATATCGCTTAGCTGAATGTAAGGCATAAGGATGTAGATACTCGTCCTTCATGAGGTCGTCCTTCCAGCACCAACACAGAAGAAAATAATAGCTAGTACATACCTACGAAGTTATAGAATGGGAAGCAATCTAACGATCCGCACTCACGGTTCAATTGGTATTTAATTTTTATCAATCGGCATGTTAACAAGCTGAATTGAGATCGTACATCTTGACTATGCTATCATTACATAAGCATGCAGGGGAAGCCGCAGATGTTACCTAGTCATCTTCATGCCAAATTCTTTACGGGGTAAGCAGAGAGTACGGATTGCCAAACCTTAAGATCCTGGTATACTTGCCGACCGTTTTCCACATCCATAAATTTTCTCATACACACACACGCCAATTTCGGAGACTCTAATACCTCCTTCGGACAACACACGACCAATTTGATCATAATATGTCGGTCTCGGTCGGTATCTACATCCTTCCAAAATTTTACATCTGTTTATTATCTGGTAATGTGAATGGCGCCATTAATCGACGATATCGATGTCGAATGACAAAGTTGCCGATGTCTTTTGGGTCCACTGTGATGTGGATTTTATATAAAAAACCTCACCCATATCGGTTCAGCCGTTTAAAGGCTATAGCTACATATTGACATAGCCGTCAATTGTATTAGTCGCCATAACTGTGATAAAAATGATGAAGAACCCCTTGTTATTGCGCAGTTGGAGAAGATAAATTCAGTGTCACGTCTAAAATAGTTGACACCGTTCAACCTTCGTACGAATTAGGTATCGATTAAGTGAATTTAGGCCACAGGACAGAAGCACTAACGTGACGTATGCTGTGATGTCACGAACGAATCACAAAAATAATTCACCAACACATCAATCATGGCTACTACCAAATTCAAACTTCATTAGACAATTAATTAAAACTTTAGGGAGAAGATTTAATGATGAGAAGAGTTAATGATTTTAATTATATTATATTAGTCAACAAATATTTTTCACAAAATCAACTCTGCGATGGCAGTTGGTGCACGAGTATAATGTTTGAAACACCTTTGAAACACCCATGACCTTTTGTTCACAAGATTATACTTTTCCGACGTGTTTTGACGTGATGACACCGAATTTGAATTCTGATATGACCAATCACATCTGATTTTTGAGATATACCAATTTGAAAATGTAGAAATCGCCGTTTTGATAGCTAGCAGTTTCTCGCAGTTTCGCCCGACTTTGTACTTCTAACGCAAGCAAAGCCGTGGGCAATAGCTGTACAATATAGCCTATGTAACTCAGTGATAATATAGCATTCAAATGGTGAAAGAATTTTTGTAATCGTTCCAGTAGATTTTCAGTTTACTCAATACAAACATACAAATATACAAAACTTTCCTCTTTATAATATTAGTATAGAGGTACTTGTTTCTTGCGTTGTTTTTGTTCGCTGTATTTGAATATTTTCTCAACTATAGCTAAACTACAATTGACAGAAGTACTTAGGTTCTTGATTTTATATTAATTATGAAAGTTGTGTACAGTGGTAAAAGGAAAATAGTTTTAAATTATTTTTGATTTAGTTAAGATTTTTGTATTCAAAATATTACTCTGTTTTCTGTTACTGTGCCTATTGGAAATAAATAAATACAATGCATTGAGATAATTATTAAAATCTTAAAATTTTAAGACAGTATTGACGGCAAAAAATATGGCGATACGAAGTTCGCCGGGTCAGCTAGTTTATAATTTAGTTTAAAACAGTTAATGTACTTTGTGTTTAAAGCAGCTGTTGAATAAAAAATACACCATCAGGCGTCACGAGGAAGACACATGATTATATTATTCAGTCGCTTAACCTTGGTGCGGAAGGTCGGCTATAAAAATTATTACGAATTCGCGTTTTATAACTTAACACAACTTAAAAGTAGCTTGAACGCTATGATATAACTTAATGAATTTGGCCAATTAGTGGGTTTAAATTCTGCGGTTTTTTTTAATATTGCATCAACAGTTACATCATATCCTTAAATAAAAGACTTATTACACTACTTCTAAATTTAATTAATGGTTAGTATCTTGTCTGTACTAATAATATAAAGAGAAAAGATTTGATCGTTTGTTTGTATTGAATAGGCTCCGAAAGGACTGGACCGATTTGAAAAATTCTTTCACTATTTGAATCCTACATTACCTATGGTGAACATAGGCTATATTGTATAGCTGTTCCCGCGGACTCATCTGCTTGAGAAGGATAAACGCGCGCGAAGCCGCGGGGAACTGCTAATAAATAATAAATTACAAAATTTTAATGATAAATTGGTTTTTTTAATGAGTATGAATTGTAATGTACATCTTTTGTTTTTTTTTATTTTTAATTTCATACAAACCTCCTGACAATAATGAATACATAAAAGAAAGATTTATCTAATTTGGTGCAGTCGTTTGGAAGTTATGCGCGTATATACATTGCTGTGATTCATTTTTATTTGTTTAAGGATATGATTTTTATTTAAATAGATGTAAACCATATTTTACATACATATATGTACATATCTTTAATTAAGTAGTAGGCCATGTTATTTCAGATTAGATGATCTCTACTTCGTCACCAATATATCTTCACGCCGCATCTCTTACGGTGTAGACAGAAAATAAGGTTTCCCAAACCGTAAATAAATAAAAGAGAAAATATTGCAACTAGATGTCAAATACTTGTATCAATACATTTTTACTGATAAAGTAGAATTTGTGAAGTAGGGTCGGTAGAGTTAGGCCGTGTAGATTCAGAAGTTTGGCTCTACATAAGATCTGAAATCTTTTTCACAGGGCATACCTTATGTGGTCGTCTTGGCAACATTTTACATGAAATGTTTTTGGTGGGATTATAGTTATTGGGATATTTTTTATATGAGTGACTAACTGGTGCCCGCGAATTTGTCTGCGCATACTCGATTTTTTTTTTCACACAATATCTTTATAAATTGTAGCCTATGTGTTATTTTGATGTATAAGCTATATTATTGTAAAGTTTCAATAAAATCCATTCAGTAGTTTTTACGTGAAAGAGTAACAAACATCCAAACTTACAAACTTTCGCATTTATAATATTTATAGGTTTCACATCAAACTTAATATTATAAATGCGAAAGATTGTGAGGAGATGTTTGTTTACTCTTTTACGCAAAAAGTACTAAGCGGATTTAGATAAAACTTTACAGTAATATAAGCTTATAATAGCTTAAATATCAAAATAAAACACGCTACAATTTATAACTATTTTGTGTAATTTGGTCATAATATAACGGTAAGATACTCAATGCTATTAATTTTGTTTCAGGATTACTACCCAGACTTAATAGCAAACGATTCGATCGCGTTTCTGCGGGCTTCAAAGCGCAGGTTCGTGAGGAAACCCGTTCTGTTAGTGATGTCGTTCCCGGCGCCGCACGGGCCGGAGGACTCAGCACCACAATACTCACATTTGTTCTTCAACGTCACTACTCATCAGTAAGTATTCTCATAATAATATTCTCAGATTATTAATGTGTGTATGTGTGTGTTTACGTACATGTATTAGTGCGTTCGTACATGCGTGCAGTACAGTTAGCAAACGCTATTGAACTATATGAACCTCCTGTCTATTTTTGCTATATGAATTGATGGATTAGTTAATTCAAGTGCTGTGTATACGTGCGTGCGTGTGTGCGGAATGTGTGCCTGGTACCATAGCTGGCTTGGACGCACAAGGTCGTGTCAAAGACGAATCCTACGTGCGAGATTACGAGATCAGGCAACTACTTTTCTATGGGTTTTATAGTTTTCTAAATAACTATAGCATTGATTGATTGATGGATTTAGTTTTGTTCTAGATATTTTGATAGACAGGCTAAACCTTTTATTCGAGTTTAATAGGGGTGTATTTTTTATAAATGTTCATTGTCATAATATATTATGTAATTTGAGACACTATTATATCCAAAAAATTACCAGAATGCTATTATTATATATAAGTAGCAGTTTCCCGCTGCTTCGCCCGCGTTAATCATTCTCAACCAGGCAAATCCGCGGGCAACAGCTATAGCTGTATCATATACGATATAGCCTGTTCATCAGGGATAATCTAGGATTCTGAATGGTGAAAGAACTTTTTAAATCGGTCCAGTAGTTTCAGAGCCTTTTAAATACAAAGACATAAACAAACAGTCAAATCTTTTCTCTTTATAATATTAGTATAGATGAACAGATAGTTTGTAAGTTTGTTGGTTTGCAGGAGGTAATCTCTAGAACTACTGAATCGATTTTTAAAATTCAGTTATTACAAAAAGTCTACATTATTGCCGAGTGACATAGAGTATATTGTAATTTTTGCACGTGAGAAGGATTAACGTAGGTGAAGCCGCGGGAAACTGTTAATGCATTATAAAATAAATGAAAACTTACGCCAATAAGCTTAATGGCGAAAGTTACTTACCTATTCTTCTAGAAATGTCTGTGAAGCACGAAAAATTACTTTCACTTAACCCTTTTAAAGTTAGAGCACTTTAAAACAAGGATGGAGTCGAACATTATTTTAAAATAGCATTTGCCCGTGCTCTGACCGTGACCTGTCCATTAACTCCTGACACTCTGTCAATATTATTTATTTTAGTTTAAACAACTCGTGGCCGGATTTTAAAGTTAAATACTTAAGCGTATACACATGACAGAGTGGTTATAGATCAGTTATTTAACCTTAAGATTTTACAGGAGCACTTACGAAATATATGAATAAATGAGAACTCATTATGGAGCATAATCAAAGTTGAAAAGACAATAAACTTTAAAAATAATTACAGAAAATACATTAAAGTTTGCAGTACACATACGCTTTCTTTTTGCCTCCTTCGACATAATAGGCGTGAAGGTACTTTCCAACTTCTATTTCCCCCCTTAGGGACTTGACTTTTGATAAATCCTTTTTTAATCACAGTCTACATAATAACTACACTAATGTATCTATTATTTCAACTCAGTTTGTCCATTAATTTGAGATGTGCATTAAGCTTAATGAGTCATACAATTAGATTGCTTCTGAATCCTTTTACATATCTACATACATACATACATACATATCTTCACGTCAAATCCCTTACAGGGTAGGCAAAGAGTATAGATTGCCAATCGTCACGATGCTGGCATATTTTCCTAGCTTCTTCCACATTCATAACTCTCTTCATAAACACACGCGTATTTCTGAGACTCTTTAAGATAGACCTTTTAAGATAGTATTATTTATTTATTCAGTTTGCTTTATTCAGGAAGAAATATATTCAACACCATCGTTTATCCAAACGATTTTCTGAGTCGTATAACAGATAATACGCATAGATAACTTCATTCGTAATCGTCCACACGTATTTATGCAAAAGGCACCGGCATTTTCATTCAAAAATGCCTGCAAGTCTGAGAAGCTTCTAGGAATTTTATTTATTCATACTTTTACTATGCGGCATTATACTTATGAATTTAGATGGGAGTTATATTATTTGTTTGAAATAAATGAATATAATTTATTGGTACATTATTGTTTTCGATTTTTTTGTATTTATAATCAAATGATTACTCTTCTAACAAAACTACTTGGTTGTAAATAAAAATAAAGATATTTCATAGACAATAATAAATCATCACTATGTTAATATTAATACATGGAACAAACGCTTAACCCCCTGTCGCAGCTTCGCCTGCATCAATCGTTCTCACGCAGGCAAAGCTGCAAGCAACAGCAATACAATGTAATGTAGCCTATGTTACTCAATTATAGAGTAGGATTATAACGGTATTTGAATTTTTAGAATCGGTCCAGTAGATTTTGAGTTTACTTAATACAGATATAAAAAAAATTCCTCTTTATAATAGACTAGCAGTTCCTCGCGGCTTCGCCCGCGTTAATCCTTCTCACGCAGGCAAATCCACAGGCAACAATATAGCCTATGTTCATCAAGGATAATGTAGGATTGTCATGTAAAAGAATTTTTCAAATTGGTCCAGCAGTATCAGAGCCTATTCAATACAAACAAACAAACAAACAAATCTTCTCTTTTTTATAACATTAAGTATAGTATATATATAGTAAACAATACGTTGTGCAGAAAATATTCTGATTGAATAAATCCTGAAAGTATAAGGATTTCTGAAGTCCTTTGCTATGATTGCTTCATCCGAATAACAGTGCAATTGTGTGTAGTTAACAAACACTAATTAGAGTTTGATAAATTAAAAGTTTCAAAACTAGCTTTCATTGCTAGTGAGTTAAGTAATCGAAGCTGTTTTTAAACTTTCCATATTTTTTGCACACTGATCGGAATTAGAGTACCTATACGCTTTAATTTAAAAAAAAAAATAAAAATCAAAAGAAAATTATAATTTTATTGATAAATTTTAGTATTGTTGTTTTGACTACGCTTTTACGATACAGAACTTAGAAAACCATTAATTATTCAAAGTATTCTGTTAATGACGTCAAAACCATTTTATCGATAGAGTTGATAGAAAATCTATAAAAGATTGTGTATGAAAACAATAAACAAAAACAATTGATTTACGAAAGTTAATTTTTGGTTGTTTACTTCACACTCTTGTTGGAAATTTTAACGTTAATATTTTATTAACTAATAGCAATTAATGACAGTACAAACTCAATCGTTGGTTAAAAACAAAAAGCTTCTCGGATTCGAATTATCACAAAAGTTCGTAATTTGTAATGTTAAAAACATTGCGCATTATTTAACTATCTTATTCGAACTAAAGATTTGAAACTTTAAAATTACCTATATATTTTTTTCGGATTCATAACAATCCAAAAAGTTTCATATTAATCTAAATATGACGATAACTTAAAAAAATGCTGTCTCGATACGCATAATGCGTAAAATCTATAAATATTTTCATTTAAAAGTAGGTACACTATCTACACTATAATATGATGTACTACCTGGTGTCCGCGACTTCGTCTGCGCATACTTGAAATTTGGACAATTCACACATCTTTATAATTTGTAGCCTATGTGTTATTCTGGGTCTTCAGCTACCTACATACAAAATTTCATCGTAATCGGTTCAGTAGTATTTGCGTGAAAGAGTAACAAACATCATATTAATTATTTTA
>DVZR01000130.1:0-10995 GCA_018237405.1 Thisbe lycorias
CAATTATTGATATAATTTAGTTTCCATCGTCGGCATTTGGTGAAATTCCATAGTTAGATTAAACACAATCACTTGTACTTTTAATTTCAATTTGAGTAATGTATATATTACAATTAGTCAACCGGTTTCGCTTTTTAGCATCTTCAGGACTAATAAATGATGTTAAGTATTTGACAATTAAATCCTTTACAAAACATAAATTTAATTATTCAATAAATCATTTATTTAATTAAAAAAAATAAATCAATTATTGAATTTATTTATTAATCCCAAGATTGACTGCATCAAATGACAACAATCTAATGTCGCCAAAGGATTTTTCTTTACAAGTTACTGCAGTTTGATGATGACCAGTTATGCTTTCATTTGACTAATTTACAAATAATATGCGACAAGTGAGTCTTACAGAAGAAATGCACAACCAAATAAATATTAATTACAACATTAAATACAACATCATTATTAAGAAACAAAAATATTTCTGTATTCGTATTCTAAATATTTCTAAATTCGTACATATGTAAAAAGCTATTTTTCATATATTGTTATACAAAAAGTAGCTTCACACCTGTAATCCCCGAAGGGGAAGACAGAGATGTGCCAGTATATCTGCGAACAGTCAGCAGATGTACACCCTTGTATATTGATCTACAAGGTGAAGTTTTAGTTACCGTCCAAGTTTTAATATTATGATCTATGATGAAAATATACGTATTTTTGTTTAATTCAATTAGTACTTAAATCTTGAGATATAGTGAGTTAAACTTTTCGTCATAAACCAAAATTATGGTCACAGTCGCGTAGTAAAAGTTATATTCGGAAACAGCAACACGCTGTACGCCGCGCGCCTCAGCCCCCGCGCCCGGTGATCATATTTCACTGATAACCGTATCAGATAAAATAATTAATTGTGAAAATGTAACCTACGTATTTTTCTTCATAAATAAGGTCTTTAGATGTTACCTGACCTCTACAAAAAATTTGGACGATGACAAAAATTTCAAACTGATTAATTTATATTATCCTTCAAATTCAATGCAAGCAAAGCTCCTTCTAGCTAATTAAATAATAAATTGCAAATTTAGAATCTCAATTGAAAACCTCACAATATCTGAACCAAATCTAGTCAAATTTAGTCCTAGTTAGTCCAAAAAGCTACTGCGACTCAAACTGTAGATAACTTTAAAAGAAGTAAATTTTGCGTATTCTATGTCTATTCTAAGTTTAGATACGCTCGGCCTCACGCAGACAGACACATTAATCGATAAAATATAGTAATAATATATCTATCTAGACCAAAGTAAGCAAATTATTTGTTTGTGAAAAGGGTGTTTGTTAATGATATAAATACATAGAATTACATATATAAATACCGAAATATACATAATAAACACCCAAATCTAGAAACAAACGCTTGTATCTATCGGGAATTGAACCCAAGCTCATTTAATCGCAAAATATTTTGGGAACTTAATCAATACAATGAACCCAATCCCTATTATCTTTCTTTTGTATAAAAAAAGATCGCACAAAATATGTATTTGTGTGTGCGTGAGGCCCAAGCTTTTGCCAAATAGTTAATAATAATTAGTGCCTTTTATATAGTTATGTCATCATAAACGCTACAGCCAAATACCATGTAAATATGTAAATATTGAATAAATTGACAGTTACACAAAATGGCTGACTCGTCTGTCAATATTAACATACATTGGTCATAGACATTATTAAATCAATTAAAGCTATATGAAATGGCGGACTCGTCTGTCACTTGATCACATTTGATATCTGTCAATATTGACATCTATCTGTCATATGCATTCTTTAGTTATTGCAATAAATAAACCCCAGTGAATACTAATAAGTTTTGCAAAACATTGCCTGGTATTGGAATTGTGGTTTTCTACTTATCATATCTTGGAATTTGGTACCCTTAAATTATCATGTTCTGCCTACCTATTTAAAGACAATAAGGTGAAGGTACATTTAAAAATTGTTTTAAAATAACCATTCTCAAAATGTTAAATTACATGTAAATGTGTAATAATAAATTAGTTATAGATATAGTATAATAATTAATTATATTAGCGGCACATGTGGCCAGTTTCTCATATTACAATACAATGTGTGTAGTATGATCGGCCGGTTATGTTCGACATATTTAAATCGGCCAATCACAGCGGGCCTAAAAGACGGTATAATATGATTGGGCTGATTGCTGTATTAAAACTTTTCTCTTAATTTCATTCGTGTTGGTGTATTTGTGTTTAGTTTATTCACTGTTAATAGAAAAATAAGTAGAGATTCCCAAAAACAGTATATACGGGATAGGTTTGAAAACTGGTCGAATTAGGAGATAATTATTTGATTTTAAATATATTTTGATATCATTTCATTACACTTAACACTTGCTGAATAATTGTTAAAACGATTTAAAGTCGTCAATTACAAATATTATAGAATAGCTAAGTACATAGCTAACATTAAACTTCAATGCATAGCGGCGCACTATGATTGAGCGATTGGAAATATTTAGATAGTGTTTACGCACTTATCATATCACATTACAAATAAGTACAGTTCATATCAATGCCGTTTTATTTGTAATGTGTTGTTATAGAAAATGATATTTTTTTTAAACGAGAAAATCATCCACCAGTGGGATTCACACCCACATCTCCTCCTACCGTGGAGTTGCGTTCATTTCCGCCACAGTGTGCCCGAAAAACAGTGACGAATAAATATATATGATGTTATATATCGTGACATTTAAAGAAAATCTAATTTCTGACAGATAGATTAGACATAATCACTCGTACTTTTAATTTCACTTTTATTAATATATATTTTACAATTAAACAACCGATATGACTTCTAACAAAACCGGCCAATCATACGTCACTATTGTATCAAACCGGCATAACAATATGCCGCTTATTTAATCTACTGTCATTGTTCCATATTATTTATGTTCAGTATTTTGCCCCAAAATACTTAGAACTACGCCCCGTGTAATGTTAAGAATTTAATTATGAGTTAAATTCTGTAACGAATATTTTCAATTATACTTTGTTATGTAAAATGTTTTATTTCTCAAGACCTATATCCCCGTGTTGTTCTGGACTCCTCATGAATAGACCACCAACCTTCCTAGCAGGCAGTGTGTATATGCGAGCAAAGCTGAACAAATTAACCTACCATCGTTAGTCATGTATAAAAGTGAGTCCTGTCGACTCGACCCAGTACAATTGCGTATAGTCAGCTTCATATAGCTGGTAGAATGGTCAATTTTCACAATTAAAATAAATAATTATTTCTAGATAAATTAATCTAACACCAAAGTAAGCAAATTATTTGTCAAAGCAATATATATTATGTTTGGTGTTGACATGGTATTTTCGTATATATGGTTATATATATATCATGGTGTCATCAATGTACCTTAGTAACACATTGAAAACAAATTAAAATCAAACTTTTTTTCAGTATGTATTGGGCGAAAAATGGCCTTTATCAACCCACTTCATTAACCCGACCTCTTCTGATCGCTTAGCGAGAGTGACTGTCTCATGATATAAAAAACAGCCAGCGTAACTGTCAAATGATGACAATACATATTTACAAAATATTCCATCGCATTGATTTCATAAATAACCTGATTACTTGAAATTTCGCCGCGAGCACGTACTGAGATAAAAATTGTCTAATACTTATGTATGTGTCATAACTTATTACTCGATGTCGTATTCTTTCGCGAAACTAGTGTACCTGTTGATTTCGTTATCTATATAAAGTAATTATTATTATAAATAAATATTTCTGGAGAAATTATACAAATTGATCTAATGAAAATGAATGACGGATAGGCGCTAAGTTTGACAGATTGTCAAATATGATAAACCCTACTTTAGAAATGCTTTGCCAATACTTAGTGTGCCAACGTACAGTAATTACTAATTATACTATACGATAACACACGTAATATCACATGTGTGGCAACACTGACGACAGGTTAAATACAGGTCACCGGCGGGCAACGGTCACCATCGCAGTATGTCGACCACCGCCCTGCTGTCACTCGCTTTTACTGTGGTAAGTATTTTACGTTACCCGGCATTTCATACAAGTTTTAAACCCCATATCACGCTCTCATGATTTTTGAATAATATACAGCCCAGTATAGCAAATAATTTGCTTACTTTAGAGTTGAATCAAATCGTGTAATTTATCCAGATATATTTACAACACATCTTCACTCCAAATCTCTTACTGTTTGGCAGAGAGTACGGATTGACAAACGTCACAATCCTGCTATATTTTCCTAACTTCTTCCACATTCATAACTCTCCTGAAACACACACGTCGATTTCGGAGACTCTTGAAACCTCCTTCGAACAACATACGACCAATTTGATCATATGTCAGCCTGGGTCTCTCTCGGGATCAACATGTTCTTTTATACTAATATAAAGAGGAAAATTTTGTATGTTTGTATTGAGTAAATTCAAAATCTACTCGACCAATTTCAAAAATGTTTACCGTTAGAATGCTACATTAGATACGTTAGAATGATAATCCAGTAACTTAGGCTATATTGTATAGCTGTTGCCCGAGTCTTTGCCTGCGTAAGAAGAATAAACACGGGCACACGGAAAAACTGCTAGTATTTGATAAATCAGAAGGCCTCGCGAAATGTACCTTGCTCACACTGAATTTAGGAACTTCGCAATTATAACATAGGTGTCTATAAGTGACAGTATCTCTTACTTCTAGGAAAACATTCTACTCACTTACTGTACCTTCTTTTAAATAAAAAAAAACCAGTAGCACTCGGGAAGTGCCGACAGAAGTGGAAATTTGAACAATTATCAATACCTACACAATATATTTACATACTTATATTCAGAAGTGTCAGTTACTATAACAGTGTCGCGAGCTCAATGGTTTTTCCTCATCTCAAAAAATGCCCAACGCACCTAAAATTTTCACTTCAAAAAATATAATTCATTTTTTATTTTGTTACAGCTAGCATTTTCAGAATGTCTAGCAACACCCTTATACATGTCGGCGCCATCAATCGAAGTGATCTATCCAGGGGCGACAGCACCAGTACCATTCGCGTCGCTACCGGCAGCGGACATCTGTGCTTTAACCCCGGTGATAGCCTCAGCGATATCCTCATCGATATCAGCGACTCTACCCGGAATACTGGAAGCGGCACTGCCGACAGTAGTCACATCATCACTCGCGGCTACCGTGCCCTTAGTAACACCCCAATGCCCCTACGCGATACCGGCGAGCCCCTACGCGTTACCGACATCTTGTTTACCGCCAATCGTATTACCGACGAGCCCCGCGTGTTCCCCTACAGTTGTGTTACCGACCCCGGCGTATGCTCCTGGCCCCGTTGTGTTACCGGCCCCGTGTTCCGGCCCAGTAGTGCTACCACCGTCCTACGCCCCATGTTCGTCTCCGGTTACGTATACAGTGTCCCCCGGCCCCTGTTCATGTGGCCCCGCCCAATACGGGTGCCAATCCCCAACATGTATCTACATATAAACGAAAATATGGACGATACTAATTTATTGAGTGATGAATGTGTTCAGTATGTATCTGGTGAAAGGTCTTACAGGATAACATGAATTGAGTTAACAAATTAAATGAGCGACTCGGTAGCTCGACACTGTCATCTATCGAGTCCAAAATATTGTGTTACTGTCAGTTTCACGCATAATTCCTTATTACGCCCCTTTTTGAGGTTTGATTTTAGAAATTTAAAAAAACATAAAAAAATTTTTACTTCTCATTATTTGTAAAATGTAAGTGATATGAAATATGTTAGTTTATGTAGACTCTTATTTTTATCACAATTAGGACATTTTTGTTTGTTGCGTTAATTGCAGGGGCCTTACTCCTGAGACGATCAATCGAAATTCGAATCGAGTTATGTCACGTGGTACTATTAGACTGGTAGTGTACGAATATGCGAGAGTTGGCAACACTAATTGGTCTTGCACTCAATTCAATTTTATTACAGGTGTGCCAATTTTTTGAGATTGGAATTGAGTTCAAAGATACCACGTGATAAAATTCGATTTCAATTTCGATCGATCATGTCAAGAGTAAGCATGTAGGTTTTGTATTTACAATGTTCTATCGTATTTACTGTGACACTTGGTTGTTTGTCAGAGATCGCTCAAGGCAATAAGACCATCAAATGCATTCTATATTTACTGTTGAGTTTTTCTTTTATTCTGTAATGTTCTTTCTTTTTTGGTGTACAATAAAGTATAAATAAATTAATAAAGTCATTGATTATATTTGATTTCAGATTTTAATTTTCTCCATGCTAAATATCGTTAAAATCGATCAAAAGGTCTTAGTAACAAACAAGGGCCTGTTATATTTATAATATTTTATACTAGCTTTAGCTCGCGATTTCGTCCGCGTGGTGTAAATGCTTTAGGAAGTATTTAAAATTTTAAAAACTCTTACCATGAACGCCAGAATTTCCACTAAAACCCCGTCGGAGTCCGCCTTCACTGTGCTTTTGATGGCGCGGTATGGGAACACTTTGATGAGAAGCCTAAACATGTTACGTTATAAATCACTGATTCCCAAAGTGGTGCATGTAGACCCCCAGGGGTCCACGGAGACTCGGCGAGGGTCTAAGTTTACGTGACCGATTTCCATAGTTCAATCTAATCTTCACATTTTTTGTCGAGTTTTGGGAATTCAGTAAAAATTTTGTTGCAGGGTGTCCACCGGAACTAACAAAATTTTGAAAGTGGTCTATCATAAAAAATTTTGGGAACCTCTGTTATAAATAAAAGATGATTTAATATAAAACTCTTATTAAACAATAATCACTAGATTTACAAACATTACATAACCTGCGCAGTTATCATACAATATTTATATCGGTCTACGTCACACAACACGTCACAACATGGCGACTAAGATTCCGGTTCCCGCGTAAATATTGACTTGCTTCTAAAGGTCGGAATAGGGATCAACTGATTATACTTCTAGTTAACTCGACCTAACATCCACATAACTCGAGTCGAATTCGAATTGTGAAACTCAGGTTATGTAGGACGAAAGATTTGACTAAATGAACTATTTTTAATCAACATCATTATTATTTATTAGTTACACGTTATGATCGATGAACTTCATGCTCTCCGGTATTGTGTCGGAACTTTTGACTCGGAGAAGCTACGATGTTCGTTTAAGTTTTAATGGTTAGCTGTCGTCAAAGTCTATCGAACTGTTATATATCCATATAGTATGAGATATCACCGACCCATCGACACATTGGTTTACATCCTAAGAGTTTCACACAGAAGCCAGGCCAGTCATTTGTCAATTAGATTGTATTTTGTACTTGTGTTAAAGTGAATTAAATAAATCTTTACTTTTTCATTTTTTAAAAAGATCTTTCGGGGGCTCGATCTAACAGAACGTAAAAGTATTCACGTACAACACACGTCTCCATGACCAAGCCACACCCCATTTTCACCTTGATAACGAGTATAAATTTGAAATTATTTGATCGATACTTTACTCGATATAGTCTACAGCCTTCTACCGAAACAATAATGGATCCCCAACCTATTATTAAGCTCGAACGAGTGGTGTTTAGTAAGACCAATTTAATAGAGCACATTGGATATTTAAAAAAATACTAGATTTTACAAGAAGCTTCGCCCGCGTCAAAGTTCTTAGATCTCGGATCTAGCTATCTATATGAAACAATCATCAAAATTACGATTTTGATGATAGTTGCATGTAGTTAGAAGATAGGCTTGAACGGTTTAGACGGTCATGTTAAACTTAACAGACAGCGCTTTACAAAAATACATCGTGTCGAGGCCAAATTTTTACCTATAATTTTAACCATGTGGCTTTTTGAAAAAGTCAATGTTCGGTCCAGGGTCTTTAACTATCTGTTTACCAAAGTTCATCAAAATTGGTTGGCATAAAAGTACACGGGAGAGACAGACAGACGTTTACATTTATAATATTAGTATCGATTTTAAAATTACACTATTTCTTAATTGTATCAGTCAAACATACATGTTTATTGTAATAATGTCAAAATAAGGCCGACTTTGACAGATAGATGTCAAGACTTGACAGATCATGTCAAATTTGATCTATTAAATTGGCCCTAATTTCATTGCTTATTACTTAAACATTATAACAAGCCAGTTTTTTTACATCTGAATCGGAATCGCGGTCATATTAGTAAAGTCAAAGACTCAGCGCTTTATATTCGTGTCCATTCTAGTTCATTAAACACCCAACATGTTGTGCTTTGTTCTACATTACCCCAACGTATGGAAGAATGGCATTTACTTAAAGGAATAGGATCAAAGTGGCTGGTTTTTTGTCTGTTATCTATGTTTATCTCTAAGTATAAATTAACGTTCTCTGTCAATATAATTGTTTTTAAACTCCTCCCACACTCTATTTGCAATGGCTTAAGGTCGATTTTTATTTATTAACGATGTAATCAATAGTAACTGGCTTTCTTGCACATGAGTACGATTTCGTCGCATCGTTTATCTCTTTTTTTCACATATATTTGTGCCATTTCTATCTCTTTCTGAATGATGACTACCGAGCTGGTTGTCAGATATATTTCTATCCATACAAGCTGAATCAGACAATATCTTTGAAGATATTCATTTAAAACGATGTAATATATTGATATGATAGCTCTTTGGTAAAGATATATATATTCTCATATCACTCGCGAAATACACAACTTTATTCTGAAACACTACCGTATTACAAATATACTGTACGTTTCTCAAATGTATATCATTGTTAGTGTTGGTGAAACACGTCACTTATTGAGGGTTTAAAGTTCATTTTAAGGGTCCAAATTCAATTTTAAACATTTAAAGCTAAAAGAACTCAGTCACTGATCCTATTCCTTGTCACATCCAAGTACAGTCGTACCACGTTTACAAGTTACATCGATGTACATCAGCGACGAAATTCTGTTTAAAGTAGCACTGACGATGAACTCTGTTTAGAGTTGAGCTGTCACATTGTATGGATGTATTGGATGGCAGAAAGTGTGATCCCCGAAGGAGTAAGCAGAGATGAACCGGACAATCTGCGAACAGTCAGTAGATGTACTGGTACACCCACGACTAGCCAAGCTACTAAATGGATGGGAGAAAACGTCCTTTCTCTACGCTGAAATGACGCGCCCCTATAATTAGTTGATTTAGATGTGTAGGTGTGTTAAATACATCAATTGATCAGTTTCGATCCGGCTCGAAAGATCAATTGTTAACCCTTAAGGCCACTGGATGATGTTTTTAGATGCTGGTTCGTATCCTCTTATGTTTTACTGGTTTTAAAACGTTATAAATTATTCCGTGAGAATTTAAATGTGATATATTAATTGATTGGCGACTGCCCGCCGCGCCCGTATTGCAATATTCGGTGCAAATAATAACGACACATCACCTGAGAGAAAGCGTTAATTTCTCTAAATCTGCGTACGTACATTGTGATTGACTGATTGCACGATAAAACTGACAATGACCTGTATACAGTTGTGCTGTCAAATTGTATGAATGCATTGCATGAAAGAACACGTCCGCATATTAGCGCTCTCCAAAATTCTGACTAGTTGTACAACAAATCTGAAAGGAACTGCTTCTTAGCGAGTACATTCTAATAAATTACTAATTACAAAAAATATTTTTACATGTACTGCGTCCATTTTATAATCAGCTTTGTGCGTATGCGGTGGGAGGGCGCGTCATTTCAGATTAGAAAATCTCTACCCGTGTATATTACGCAAACAAGAATTGCAGATGCGACTTATAAACGTGGTATACGTGTGATCTTATCCCCATTTTTTCCCTCCATTCGCCCACTGTCCCCCCTACGCGAGGTACGAATACGTGTCAAGCGCTCCTGGCGCCCGCTCTAGGTATTGCTTGTCTATGAGAGCCTCGATACACTTTTTGATCATGGCAACAGATGGCGCGAATGAACCTCTAGCTTGCGCTACCACCTCTTGTATTAGTTCCGTGTGTCTGAGTACCTGTGGACAATATATATTTACTAGCTATTACACACTAAATACACAGACAGTTTCCCGTCACTTCGGTCACATTGGTCCCTCTCAACCAGCCAAAACAATAGGTAGCGACATGTAAGTGACATGATACATATGAATTTGGTGACCCGATTCCCGTGGAGAATATCAAAGGTGTCACGAGTTTTTGAAATCTGCTCGTGATATATCGTCTCTCGCATTACTAACTATTCTAACTCATTTTTCAGCTATTTTGAGTTGGGACAATTATGAGACTACCCGCAATTTTCTATAAATTGAATATCTGTGATAGTTGGATCAAGAGATATTAACATTTGGTACAACGACCTATTTAACATTAGTTCCGAGAAATATGTTACAAAGGAATCAACAATAATGAGTTACGGCAGTTAGACATGCGAGCGACGATAGGAAAAGTTAGAGGGGATGTAGGACTAAAAAAAGTATCGGTGAACGAATGAGAAATGGCGTGCTCTGTTGGTTTGGACATATAGAAGGAATGTCAGATGAAAGACTGATAAAACAGATATACAACGCGAATGTGGGAGGATATAGATAACGAGGAAGATCCAGACTTATCACGATCAAATTGGTCGTGTATAGTTTGAAGGAGGTGTCCTTGACACTTCTCGGAGACTTGTCTCGTCTTTACTTTTTATTTCGGAAAAATGCATGAATCAGTCCATATTTACGCTTGGCAAAAATTCACACTGACCTTCCTCTGCTTCATGATCCGCACGAGTGCAGCTTGAAGGTACATTTTCCGATCGTCATCACAGGGCGCTTCGCCCGCGCTAGCAGCTAGCGATCCGCCGCCACCTCCACCTGTCACACATAAATAAATAAAATAAGATCCTGAGGTTTGGCAATCCCTACTCCTTGCCTACGTCATAAGGGGTTTAGCG
>DVZR01000131.1:0-10977 GCA_018237405.1 Thisbe lycorias
TTGTGTAGGCAATGAAATACGTACGTATGTTTGTATTTATGTATGTTCTATTATGGCATCTTATCTGCTGGACCAATTTTGATATGAGGAATAAATTTGTTACTATAGTCTTGATAACATAGGCTATTATAGATCATCTAATTGTTTTATTATACCGTGACCCTAAAAAAATAAAATTGGTCGGAAACAGTATAAGTAACTTTTATATAGTTATTGACAATGCAGTTCCACCAACTGCCGTCGATAAATAGCATAAAACATAACATAGGCTATATATGATTTGGACAAAACCATAATGAAAGATGATGACACCCGAAAGAGTAGTCTGAAACTGCTCCAAAAATTTAAATATTTAGTGGTGCTCTTTTCCGAAATATAAGCTTGAGTCTTATTGAATACCCTTAGACTTCATAATAATAAGTGAAAACGCCTATTTATTCAATAGGAACTTGTTATTAACATTACTTACCGTGTGCATATCAAGTCCGCTGCCGAGTCCATTTTCGTTGGCCAGTCCGTTGGCGATAGCATTCTGGTCGAGTCCGAGCAAAGCAACCTTGGCTCCTGGTTCCCCACTCACTCGAATCTCCACCATGCCATTGGGACGAACAGATTTTGGCGCCAGTGATGTCATTGACACCTAAATTAGATATTTTATTTACTATATGATGTCTGTAGCTTGACTTGCGTTATATCCAGCAACATTTGCAGTTCAGTGTTCACAATTTCACAGACACATCACAAGTTAAAGTATAAATTGATAGAATAGAAGAAATATTTATTAATTTGATTATGTATAAGGTATTCATATTACATTACATCATAATATAATAAAATGGACATAATTATGTAATATTGGCACAAATAAGTGCATTAATTTATTGTGTTGATTGTACAAAATTTTGGTTCTTTAAGCCAGTCCGTTTGGCCCTTTGATCCAGCGACTACTGGATTCTTTAATTTTTTTAATCCAGCCTGATTCGAAGTACGAGCTAAATTAGTCAATTAGCTAACTTTATGATGATTATAATTGCAAACTATTTAGGTCATCGATAAACACTTTCCTGGACACACGCTTAGTTCCTATATAAAGTACTAGCGTTGTGGAATACTTGTATTGTATTTACTTACGAGACCTGCAGGTAGGCAATATTAAATTTACATGATTATTTACAACTAAGTAATAATGTGAAATTCAAATAATCGCATTATAACGTGAAATAATTTTTAACGTAAATGGACGTAGTATCACATTATGATTTTTCGAATTACGAAGATAGGCGTTACTGTTCAGGAAAGTGTTAGAGCCATGAGTAAGTCAATCAAAGTAGTTTACAATTAACGAGGTAGTGTTCAGTGATCTATTAGTTGTTGAAACTAAATCACAATTTGTTACCTGTCAGCCGCGATGACAGTGACGAGTATGCACAACGTCAACGATGAATGAGCCATTATCAACACGAGTGACGAGTTTATATAAACAAGGCAGCGATAGCAGTCTGTCAGTAGGTAGTAGAGCATAAGTAGTCACCTGGTGTTGCAGGAGCGCGGGGCGCGGCACGAGCAGCGCGGCGGCGACGAGCGCGCCCGAGGCCAGCCGCGGGTACCACGCCGCTAGCGCGCCCGCGCCGCCCGCCCACGCCGCCGCTGACACTGACACGTCCACACTGCGCCGCGCCGGGGACAACTGGGCCACAACACATCACCACATTACAAGAACTATTACCTAGACTCTGTCCAATTTAGGACAATTATTTTGACCATTTACAAAAGAGTGTACCAGACCTGTCAAAATTCTTAGATTTGATAGAATATAGCAGATCTAATTCTAGTAAATCTCTTAGGCTTGTATTATATTTTTATTACGCCCCTAAAAAGATTCGCAATATTAAAGATTCGAATGAGTCAGTGTTATATTTGGTCAAAAAAAGAGCCTTTATTAAGCCGTTCAAGCCCTGAGGTGATGGGCACACATTTGCGCCTAATAAAGCATATTGAAGCAATGTCACGATTCGAAATGTTTTTAAAACCATCTGCAGTCTAATAATAATAAAAAGATAACCTAAGTTACCTCTAACGTGTTAGCAACGAGTATATCTCCCCTGCCGATAACGATGTAGTGCAGTAGGTCCATGGGCTCGGTGGCCGTGACCCGCGCCCGTACGTCGCCGTCCCTGGACGCCGCACCCGTCACCAGTTCTATTGTCAAGTACTGGCCCTCGGGACCATCACTCTTTTGTACGTTTACTACGCGCTCTGAAACCTCTTTGTATTTCACCTGCGGAGGAAATATTATTTTAATGAAATTACAAATATCTAAATCCATTTCTAAGCAATAATTTGTACTTCAAAGCAGGTAGATGTAGGTACTTGCTACATCAGTCTACCTCGGATGGTAAAGATAAGGGTTCAGTGAAGTCTTTACAAAGAATCGTATAAAAGTTGGCGATAATTTTAATTGTTGAGTTTTCTTTAACTTCATTGTATTCCAAGTAGTTTATGTAAAGTTGGAATGCATAGAGAATACATATTATGTTAAATTAGTACTATCTTGATTGTTTTTTTTTTCCAAAATTAAGTATAATATTTTTAGTATACACGGCGAATGTATATGGGTTTCTATTTCACATACTTTTTAAATATCTGAACAGATTTAATTCAACTTATTTTTGGTTTTCATGTTGTTTTCAAATACTTATTTATATTATTTTATGCGTTTATAAAAAATACCATATTATTACCTAGTAATATAAAAGGCATATGCTAAAATTATATAGAGCGCTCATTATTATCGTACCAAAATCCACACTTCTGATTTTATTTGGATTGCAAAATATTTCTTTTATTTTGGAAACCGGTTAAAAGATATTTTCTATTCATGTTTCACATGATTTTTATTTATATATAAAAATAAGTATAGATAATTATTACTAACCAGTATATTAAGCGTGGAATTTGTATGAGCTGCATCGGGTGTGTAAGAGTATGTAGTGACGCCGTTCTTCAACGATAAAGTTGTAACGTTCACTGGCGCCCCGTCATCCCACAGTCTCTCCACTGAAATTTCACCTGACTCTTCTATAATGTCGCCAGTGGAATTCACTAACTCTATCTAAAATATAAAAAAAAAATGGCAAGTGGTTAAAACTGTTTTATATACAATGTATATATAATAGTACAGGAAACAAGCAGACGGTTCTTATTAGGGCCTTGTACCTAGATCTGTAGGTCTGGCTTGCAGAAGTCGATTGTTCATTGGTTGATGATTTATTCCGCACTATAAACTGATATGTATGTTTCTCACGCAGTGTGTACGTCATAATTGACATTTGGTTCGCTGACAAGTGTAGTACGCCGTGTGACGTACACGCCGTAATGTTCTACATGTACATTGTACGTATAGATAGCACTAAATGCACTAGGGTTAAAGACACTGCTGCTCATTGATATCATGCATGTTATAAATAGGTATGATATATATGTGTTAGCTACCGGTTACCTTTCTCTTCACAGTTCAAACACTATAAATGAGGACCGATTACTTGGCAATAGAATTGAACGAGGTCGTGGTGAGATTAGACAGTCTTTTCTTCATTTTACATTTTAAAAACCATTTTTCCTGGTAATACTTAATACGTAAATATTACAATATCAGTCAAACTCAAACTTCTTTATTGCTTATCACATAACATAAGTTCAGTCTTTTCACGTAAGAATGGAACAACTGATAAACATGATATTTTTTGCATAAAAATATGATATTTGAATAAATCGTCGAATGTTTTTATATTTAACCTTTCAATATCTATGTAAGAATATTTTATAAGAATTAGGACTGGTATTGGTATTTTCAAATCCTTACATTGGACCGTAACAAGCTTTCGATGACGAAAGTTGGCATTACACAACACGAAGGTATGTATACAATGCCTACATTTCGATTGCTCGTTAATCAAATGCGAGCCACAACTAATTGGGATTGAGCAGTCGTGCATATCGGCGTGTACTACTGTACCGCTACTCTGAGTTGCTATGGTGGTCCAGACTAGATACTCGATAGAAATTTTGTATAAAAATTGATTAGTGTGGAACTAATTAGATTAGTAGTGGAAGCTTAGTAAACTAGGATTTATTATACAGAGTAGGAATGTATGCCAAGATCGTGACGTTTGGCAATACGTACTCTCTGCCTACGCCGTAAGGGATTTGGCGTAAAGATATGTATGTATATGTTAACCTGTTATATCTTAAACTTAATATTTTATTATATAACACTATTTCCAATACAAGTTCAACCAGCGCTCAACTCCTGTTGAGCGCTCGTTGCCAAGTAAATAAATAGCGAATCAGATATCAAGCTGGCGTCGGACAAAGTGACCCTGGTTGCGTAATTTTTTACGGAACGTCAAGCGCTCGATAGCAAGCTAAATTCATGGTAGTTGTACTTAAGTAATAATTAATGTAAGTAATAAATAAAAACACAAATCAAAAAAATATTTTTTGAAATGACAATATAGTTACGTCGGTGAGTTACAGATATTTTATTTTTGATTAATAGTTTTATTATAAATCTAATTTCATGTCTTTTCAGAATGAACTGAAAAATTTAAAGAAATGTCACCCAACTTAAACTTAAACGGCGACACCGGAACTATTAGACTACAGAGGCGGTAGAAATCTTAAACTTAAACATATCTTCATGCTAGATCTCTTACGGGGTAGACAGAGAGCAAGGATTACCAAACCTCACGATTATGACATACTTCCCTAGTTTCTTCCACACAAAACTCTCTTCATGAACACACTACGATTTCGGACACTCTTGACACCTCCTTCCGATAGAACACGACCATTTTGATAATGGTATTTTAATCGGTCTCCCTCGGTATCTACATCCTTCCACATTCGCATTGTATATCTGTTTTGTTAATCTTCCCTCAGACATTCTTTCTACATGCCCAAACCAACAGAGCATGCCCTTTCTCATTCTTACACCGATACTTTCTTCCAAACTACTTTCTCTCTAATCTATTAGCGAGAGAAATATTTTGTAAATTAAATTCTTAAAGTACACGGAAAATTAGAGCGAGTCAAAGTAAAGGCTTCATTGTAGGTCATGACTACTATATTTGCACATTACGTAAGTTAAATTTACAACTTCACTATACGTCGTATCGTCATTACTGCTAAATAAAGAAATTATACAGATAAATATAAATAATTACATTAATTGATGTAACCCTAAAGTAAGCCAATTATAGACTTGTGATATGGTCACAAGTCATATGATGTCAACGACATTATGATGTCAACGACATAAATACATTTAATTACACATATAAATACCTAAAACCTATAGTGTTAGTAGTACTTAACGCGATGGCCAAGATATAGAGCCATATAAAAAGACAACAATATCGTCATTTCAGCTTCAAACTGTATAACGTTTCCACCTTAATGACGTTTATTATTTATTTATTTATATAATCACGCCTTTTTCCCTTAGTGGTAGACAGAGACCACATTCTTCCACTTGCCACGAGCCACACTTCTCTCGCATCATCCATATACATTAGTTTCTTCATACAAGCTCGTTGTTAATGATGTATTTAGGTGTAATGGAGTATACATGATTTTTAACAACGTCCGATACTTAAGGAATTAGTTTAAAGGAAACTTATCTTAAGTCACACAGTCAATGCTTATATTGAACTTAAGGTCCTACTGCGTGTTAGGTTTCTAATTATTAAAATAGTAAAGATGATACATTAGTAAAATAATATAAATTTAATTCAGTAATAATTAAATACCTGCACGTTATATGGAAGCTGAGGTTTGAAGTTATCTGGAGCAGTCACTTTCAATCTATACGGTGCTCGTAGCAGAAGGATCCTAGATGATATGTTCTGTCTTATCAGTGTGTCCTTCTCCTCTATCACTGCTTCTATTACCAGAGGTCTTGCTGCATCTTCAGCGAGATCGAGATCAGTCTTCAAATCATATACAATATCCGCTTGGCCGTTGAACTCTACAACTTTCCTTGCGGGAGAGGAAAATACTGGTTGTAATAGCCCCGAGAAAAATACTGCGTATGCAGATATTGTGAGTTCCCCGTGCACAGGTAGACCGTTGAAATGTCTGTTGAATAGAATATTCTTTAATGTTAATCACGTACTTACTTAATATATACAACTACTCAAAAATAAATAAATAAATAATAATAAACATTCTTATACCAAAACCCTTTCAGAGAAAGCAGATATAATGCTCATTAAGTTAATTGTATTCTTATTATTAGATAGTAAATGTAGTGAATATTTGGAGTTAAATTCGGAAGCTTATTTACATTTGATAAATTTGTTCTAAACAGCTTCACGCCTGTATTCTTCGAAGACATAGGCAGAGCTGGTTTGCCAATACACTCGTACAGTCAGTAGAAATACTGGTACAATAAGCTCCTAAATTTGTTCAAAAGTATCGTTTATTCCATTTATAATACGTTTATTAATATCATGATTAAATTAGTCGTGTTGTGTCTGAAAGAGGTGTCAAGAGCATTCGAAATCGGCGTGTGTGTATAAAGAAAATCATAAATATTAAGCTAAGCAAATATACCAGGATTGTGATGTTTTTCAATCGTTACACTCTGCCTACTCTGTAAGGGATTTAGCTTGAAGATATCTTATTGTTGTTGTAATATGACCTAAGATTTTTTTCCGTAGAAGATACGGGGAATACTTAAAACTTCATCTTTAAAAATTCATCTTTCGCGATTTTAAAATAGGAAGATTGTGTGTTGATGGAAGATGTATTATGATATATTATAATAAACTAAATGTAAAATTAGAATTTGTATCGCATTTATTTAAATTTATTGCAGATTATAAATCACAGGCAATAATTTACAAACTGCAATTTTCGAGTGTGGGCCTAAATTTAAAATGCGATAAGTAATTATATTGGCTTGTTGTGGTTTTCAGTTATGGACCTCTGTCGCTGAAAAGACTAATTTCAGAAAAAAATCAGCTTTTTACGGAATTAATTTACTTAGAATTTAATTTTGACTTAATCTATTTGCTCGCAGTTAATTAATATGATCCGTGCATGTATGCATGACCTTCGATAGAGCGCTTCATATTGTTTTACTCTAAATTTGAAAGTATTATGTTTTAAATTTGATTTCGGTCTGACCTCGAAAAATACGTAGGTACTAATTACGTACTACTATAACGAACTGAACAATTACTTACGTTAATAAATACATTGTTCTCTACATACTACTATAAAAGTCTTGGTATTGCTTATGTAGATTATTTAAATCTAAGGTGTATCTGAAGCCATACACAATGTTATAAACAATTCATAACAAAAATTAAAATATGCACTGTTATTGTTATTTCTATAAAACGTGCTTAAATACGCCCATTTTATAAATCTTTGACGTAAAAAATACTGTTCTAAATACTAACTAAGCAGCCCGTAAATAATGACATTTTTATTTCATAATTCTAATATACCTACAAGCGGAATAAAAAACACTGTGTATTTTTAAATTTTTTATCACGGATTTTTTCTGATTTAGATTTAGATACATTCTTGACATTCTGTGATAATATTGCGCACTTATTACTATAACATCTTATATATAAAAAATTACATTTTATGTTAAATTAACCGCCTACTTTCATATACATAAATAAGTATATACTTTCTGAACTAAACGGTATGGTAAAAAGCAGATACAATTAATTATTAAGGTAAGTAATTTATTCATTAAAATGAAAGTACCTAAGTAATTAATTTTTATTTTTTTTACATTTATTAGGAAATATATTAGTTTTTTGTTGAGTTGGTCTCTCGCATCTCTAAACTCGGTGCTGGTGTTATCATGCGACGAGTTCACCGTGATTTATACGCAGGTCGTAGTTTACGAAAATATCGATGCTCTCACACAGGTGAAGTCATTAAGATATTTACATTTAAACGTCTATATCAGCAAATTAACTAGTAGGGCGCGATATTTTAGATTGGCTACCTCTTCTAAGATGGCACTGAACCCCTTTACAAGCCAAAGAAAGTTTAAATATATCAATCTATTCTAATACAGTTATAAAGTTTGTGAGTTTGTGATTTTCTAATTTTATGAGTTTGTAGGTTTGTAGGAGGTAATCTTTGGTACTACGGAACTAATTTCGAATTCTGCATCAGTAGAAAGCGATATCATTCCTGAATGAAATATGCTATATTGCATAGCTGTTGTCCGTAGCTTTGCCTGCGTGAGAAAGATTAACGCAGACGAAACCGCGAGAAGGTGTTTGTATTTGAATTAATCTATATGATTTAAGCGAAGAGGCCCGGGTTAAATTGATTAAATTATCAATTATCCTTCTTTATTTCTTAACTCAACTACTCTCGGTTTACATTTGTTAATTACATTAAAATTATAACAAATATTTTGTAATGCAGTTAGATTACAATTGCGGAAGTTCTATTTATAATTTTAAGTTTAAGTAAGTTTTCAAAACATTGCAAATTTAAAGTGAAATAGAAAGTATAAAAACATACTTAGCTGTAACATTTATGTTAAATCTTCCGTCGCTGAATAACAATTCTTTCGGCATTTCCATTTTCATATCGAACTTTGGCATCACGTAGTCGGCGACAGTGATCATTCTCGAGTATTTTTGACCTTTGACTTCTACCTATTTTAAACAGAATAAAATGTTTGTCATACATATTTCCCGTTAATCTAACTGATCAGATTGGTCGTGTGTTGTCCGAAGGAGATGTCAAGAGTCCCCAAAATCGGCGTGTGCGTGTATGCTAAGGAAGTATGTCAGGATCGTGAGGTTTGGCAATCCCTACTCTCTGCCTACCCCGTAAGTAATTTGACCGGAAGATATGTATATATGTATGTATAAATGTATGTATGTATTTCTCGTTAAAAAATTAATAATTGTAAGCCTGATATTCAAGAGTTCGTGGTTCCCTTGTCAATAAACACATTGTTCGATATAAGTTTAAGTATTAACGATATTTACGCGGATAAAACCACAATACCAGGTTATCTTGAACGTAAAAATATTTCTAGAATTGAGCTATTATTTTAAAATCCAACAGTTAATTCCGGAAATTCAAACGAACTAACTCTTCAACATAGTTATATTAGTGTAGTTCACAGAAATAGATAAAATTCTTTTGTTTTTTAAACTGTAGTGGAATATTGCACTCAGAGCCTACAGCCATGATTGTCAGTAGTTGATCGGATCGTTTAACAATAGCTAACTAAATTAATAGGCTGTCTTTCTGATGTTGCATGCAAGAGACACACACTTTTACTTAGGTGTCGTAACTATTATTAATTTCTTTCGCTTTTGTTGGTATATAACAAGATCTCTCGTTGAATTTCCCACAATGCTAGTTAGTTAACTCCAATATATTCCGACACCTAGGTTTTTCTTGAAATTATTACTGGAATCGAGATACGTACTAAGGAATGGCTATGCTGTATGGTTGTATTAATAGTATAAAGAGGAAGGATTTGTGTTTTTGTATGTTTGTAATGAGTAAACTCAAAATCTACTGGACCGATTTCAAAAATTATTTCACCATTAGAATGAGTAAAATTATCGCTGAGTAACATAGGTTATATTGTATAGCTATTGTCCGTGGCTTTGCCTCCGTAACAATGATTTATGCATGCGAAGCTGCGAGAAACTGCTAGTGACTGATTAAAAAAGCAAGATAATAAACCAACCATTACAAATTTACGTTCTAAATTTTTGAGTTTAAAAATTTTTTCTTTAAAGTCATTTTTCTTATTTATTTTGTCAGATGTTCACCTTGGCATTAAGTACAGTCAGCAAAGAAAGTCGATTAACAGATTTACAAAACAATTTAGCATTAAGACAAACAATAAATTACTTGCCAGAGTTTGGTGAGTAATTTATTGTTTCAATTTGATGAGAAATACACTATTTCTCTAGCTTTCTCACATAAATATATATCACGCGGGAAAAATCTCGGCCAATAGCTAGTTATGTATTAACTTACTTCTACAGTCCATTCTCCAAGACCGGGTTCGTCTGCTAGAATAAATTCGCCGGAAAAGATTCCGTTGTCTAAGGATTCCGAGGCCCACTGGCGTACCGCTGAGCCACCCGTGTCCAATATACTCACATCTACGGGGCTTGAGAGCGGCAACAGGTATCTGTAAAACAGGGCAACGACCGCGTACTCTCATACGTAACACTGCGTGCGAACACTCCTCCTATTGCTGTTATTGTAATCGAAAGTGTTCGGAAAAGATCTTACAATCTGCTCAATGATGTAACGCTTAAGAAGTATGCTGCAAGTATTATTAGTTTTTGTACGATTATAGTGTGTTTTAGAGCTTATAACATCTAATAGGAAAAATATCAAAATCAAATATCCTATCCTACTAATATTATAAATGCGAAAGTTTGTGAGTATGTACGTATGGATGTTTGTTACTCTTTCACGCAAATACTACTGAACCGATTACGATGAAATTTGGTAGTAGGTAGCTGTAGATCCAGAATAACACATTCGGAGACACCGGAGTCTCCGAGGGATCGAGATTTACACGGGAATAACGAGAATTTATTTTGTCGTACCATATTTCTTACGTTAATAATATTATTACGTTATGTTGGGGTTTCCACGCGGACAAAGTCGCGGGCGGCCTCTAGTATTATATAATACTATAAATGCGTTACTGTCCTTGAAGCTGGGTATTAAGTTTTATTTGTGCAGGTCTAGATTTATATATTCAAGTTGTTGATAAATATAAATGTATAAAAACTGTAATTATTTTTTATTTCAAAAGATATTTTTGCAAAACATAAACAAAATTCTATACTAATATTAAAATTGCGAAATTCTGTCTGTCTGTCTCTTATACTTTCACGACTAATCCGCTGAACTGATTGTAATAAAAAAGTTAAAGAGATAGAT
>DVZR01000132.1:0-10972 GCA_018237405.1 Thisbe lycorias
AGAACTTACGGCTTACCCAACATTTATATCTTTCGCCTACCCCTTCGGGGATTACAAACGTGAAGCAACTTTTTTTTGTATCTTTATTTTATATTATAATAATATTCTATTGTAACAATATAGTAATATATTTAGAATAGTAACAATAACTAATGAAGAAATAAGGTAAATTATATTTTAACGCGTTGTACAAATTTTTTTCTCTATAACTTTCTAAAATTACGTATGTTGTAATGACTACTATAACAGCTAATGAATGCGTTGGTGGCTAAGTTATAATGTGGAGGGGCCCTCAGCGTTACCTAATTTTTACTTTAAAATATAAAGTTGAGTTAAAATAAGCCCCTAAATTTATCTTTGACCCCGGGCCCTTGGTTACATAATTAAATGTATAAAACAGAACATTTTATTAAGAAATAAATAACTTACCTTATTCAAAATTCATATTACACTAGCCTATTCATATTTATAGGATTTCCGTAGGCTTTTCATTAGTAGTTAATATTTCTTAAAAACCTCATGAACTGTTCCGAATTAATATTTAAGTAACTGTGTTTTTCTTTTTTTTATGTGGACCCGTCGTTGCGTGACTACAGATCCGTACGTAAAGATTGCACTTATGCAAAATGGTAAACGTCTCAAGAAGAAGAAAACGAGCATCAAGAAATGTACATTGAATCCATATTACAACGAGTCATTTACTTTTGAAGTACCATTCGAGCAGATACAGGTACGAGCCGAGATTGCAACAAAATTGGATGTTATGGCACACGTTCAGGACAATTTCTCTAACACAGGAGATTCTATTTCCAAACAAATCACAATTGAATTTTTAAGGCTGAACAATAATTTTTTTGCCTTTCTAATTCAAAGATTACACGAGAACTGTCTTGACGTAGTGCTACTTGATGTTGTGTCTAAATGTTGTGGATATACGTAACACCACTTGCATCCTAGCCTGAATCCTAACCACTCTGTACCTAACACTCTGTATCATGAACTCCTATTTATATTGCAAAAAGTGTTAGTTTGTATCTTACAAACTAACAAAGTATTAATGAATTATGAGAAATGAAATTAACAAATTTTAGATTGGCAAATATTTCTTAAGTATCAAGATCGTAAAATATACATAATTCTTTTAAGCAAATAAAATAGTTGTGTAATTAAATAACCTCTTCATGACGTATCTTTTCCTCATTAAAAAACACAATTCCCTCGGATAAATTAATTTGCTACTAAAAAGATGATAATAATTAAAACATAAGTATACAAATAAGCTATAATAAAAAAATACGGTAATGGCCTTTTTTAAAATTATGAGGTAGTATTTTTTTTATCTTCAATAACTAATACACTAAATTCTACTTAAGTCACATTTTGTATTGTACTTTATAGCATCTGACCTTATATTTGTAGTTTACACTAATACTTGGACTATACTTTTTACTATTTTAAATAACACATGAAACTAATTGTAGTATGTATTAGCAACTATATCCTTCACGATCTTCTCCTATATTCTAACACTGTCCCATTCCAATGTCTAAAAACCCAATATCAAGCCTTATTTTTAGAGTCACTTCTTACAAATATTGACCTTCATTTGTAACTCCTAAACTTTTATAGGCAATGTCGCAAATGAAGATTTTTATTTTTAGAACGATTCTAAAAATACTGTTTAGATATAAGGAGACTATCCCATACTCCTTAAGTGGTGTCTATAATCTCCCCTCGTAACTGCATTACAATTTGGTGACTTCAAATTGTAATTACCCTTATGTATGGCTTCAAAAATCCAGTCTCTTGTTCTTCTTGTGAATCTGTTATCTTTTGAACCATTTAGAATTTATTTTACTATTTTTTTTACTTTCTATGTCCCTCGCAGGTAAGCAATAAGAGTAATTGTATCATTTTTTCGCTTTTATATACTCGAATTCCAAAACTAAGAACATATAACGCAGAATAAGAAAAACCATGTTTTTCTTCATCGGAGACATATTCACCATGTTTTTTCGTTAATGACAAATAATTTTATAACAAATACATATTTGCATTAAATTCATTAAAAATATCTCAGTATAACACATTATCCATCATTTCACTACTTAGAAAATGGACAATATTATATTTAAAGATGTAACGAGGTAAAATTTCTTACGCTTTCCTACGTGATAATAAGAAATAATTAAATTCGTATTCAAACAAGTCGGTGACTTCTCGATTGAGAACAATAGTTTAAGAGGCTATATAGCCAAAAGAACTATTGGTCGATAGGATAGTACGCGTTCTGGAGTAGCGACCACGTATTAAGGGTCGCAACAAAGACTACCTACAAGATGAAACGACGCACGGTTTGGTCAATGCTTAGGGCTTATGTCCAGAGTGAAATATCACGCTAAAATAGTAAAAAAATTTTAGAACTCCATGTGGGTACCTATTTACATATACTAAAAAAAGCACGTTAATTGTCCAAAATCCGATTTTCTAATCAAATGAATGATTACCTCATAATGTCATACATATTTGAATTAAAAAAATCCATGATAACACTTGAAACTCATTTTTAAGCACCTTAATGGCTAAAAATGTAACCTAAGTAGGTATTTTGTTGCATTTTTATAGTCATTCATTTTAGCATCATTTATTATTTTTTAATTGTTCAAAAGAAAAAATATTAAATGGGTTTTGGTTACTGAATGCAAAACAGAAGGTGAATCTGGTCGTGACGGTGGTTGACTACGATCGTATCGGCACATCGGAACCTATTGGAAAAGTAGTACTGGGATACAACGCGTCTGGCACTGAACTACGTCACTGGTCAGATATGTTGGCAAGTCCGAGGCGCCCTATTGCACAATGGCATACTTTGAAAGATCCAGAAGATGGTGAGAAGAAAGATTAAAGTGAAGAATGAAGGTAAACTTAATGTCTTGTTATAATGTTGCACAATACCCGACTAATTCTATCCTAAGTTTAGTCTACTCTTATAGGCATAAATATATGATCCTACACGTGTAGCAGTAAAGGTACATAGACAGTATATGGCATTAGAGATTATACCTATATGGTGTAAGTGGAAAATGGAATTTGGCAAAAATACTTTTGCGCCGACGCAACTACTAGATGCCGGGCCTCTTCGAGAAAAACCGAGTCCATCGGTTTATGGCAACTGGATAACACTTATTAGTAGATACCAGCAGGGACTGACGTATTTGGTCCCTACTGTAAGCTGTTATAACAATATCCATCACAGATTATGACGCTTTTTGTCCTTATAACAATATTATTACCTCCTTATAAGTTGGTGGCAAGTAAGGTTATTTTATTATTAGTATAAAAATAACCGTATACGTATTTAAGTAAAAAAAAGTAAAAAGTAGTAAAGTAAAAGATCATCACCTAAGCATTTAATTACTTATTTAATTTACATGTTTTTAAGTTACTGGCATACATAAAATATTTATTAGATTATACACGATGAAAGTAATAATCGGAACTATGGTTCTTATGGTCAGACGGTCCGTGTCTTTAATGCACGAGATCCTGAATTTAATTCACATATTGGACAATTTGTTATAACTCATAACGTGGCCTGGGACTGGATTTATATCCAATATATCGATACACTTTGTCCCTTATCACATCAAGAAATTTATTACCGATGACTAATTGTGGGTGTAGGTACTATTTATCTGCGAATCCGACCATGCCATGAACCACTAACAGAAAGTTTTTATCGAGATTAACAGCAGCTGTCCATTATTTAAGTTAGCTATATAATCCGTTTATCAATCCGAGTGAAAAGAAATAACCTTACCTATATAATACTTAATATGCACTGTTTTCAGAACAAGATGGGTTAACTGAAGAATGAAAAATCGTCGCCTTCTTTAATTTCACTATGAGAATTTCAGCGAAATTACTAGATACTAAATACATTTATTAGTTTTATAGAAAAGACATTTCTTTAATTCGTTATCAAAAACCTACCGTGTTTTTTCGTCGGCTAATCAATTAAAAGATGTAGAAACCACAATTCTCAAAGTCTTTCATATATTGGATATTGCATATAGTAAAAATATTATATTTTGTATAATAATTTATCCAGTATATATGAATGTGATATAGACGAACATCATAATAATAGTTATGTTGTGAAGTTTGGAAGGCATTGAAACATTTAAATGTTTAATTATAAATGTCAAAACAATTGATAAATGGTAAAACTAATAAATGTATTTCATCCCTAATTCTAATTTAACTCAATAATCTCAGATTTATTAGAGACTTTCTAATAGATAGATATCGTAAATGTTAAATATTGTGTTGTCAGATGATTAAAGCCTCTATAGTTTAATTATCTTATAATGGGCGATCAACTAGCATGTCTTTATTATAGCGTATATTTTATAAGTTGAAATTAGTGAATTTATCAAAAGTCCTAACCGCTCTAATAGATAACATTTACTTAATATCTCCTTTAGTTAAAAACCTTACCTTCGAATATTAATCTCAACATGAAATGCTATGTAAATAAGTTAAATCCTGTTAAATTTATAACATTCTATTTTACTACCATGTAAGTGTTATAGCGTCTATACCTTTTAAATATTATATTTATTGTGTTCCTCTTAAGAAGAGCTTAGAAAGTATGTTTGTGTAGATACGGCTTTAGAGTTGGTACGTGTTTTCTTTTATACAATGTATAGATAATATTTCTTCTTACGAGGAACAACTGGCCTATTTAGCTACTCATTATTAATTAATCAAATTTTTGGCTCGTTATTACGGCGAACCTAATAATATAATTATGGTTTACCTACTCATATCTGTTGAAACTATGTATATTTGCAATTGTTTTAAATGTGATTAAACTAAGTATTACTTAATAATTTAAAATATAAACCAATATAATCATCAAGTTTGTAAAACCTTGTTGCTGCTACGTAAATTTCTCATGCAAAATTTGTATACTATATAATTCTTTAGTGACAAAATTACTAGACATTTATGTAGAAAATCAAATTCGGTAGAAACAATTTTTTAAAACAATCCCATCGAAAGACCAGTTTCTAAGCTTCCATTCTACCATACATATTCACAGCATTTTCGGCAAGCTACCGCCTGTTTTAAATAGAAGTTAAATCACAAGTGATAGGACTTGGAATTTAGAGTAGAACCTCGTGGAGTGGATAAGTGAGTATTCATAATTACAGACGACAAAAACCCATAAAATGTAATTTATCAGCAAATAGGGTATAAATAGATATGGTTTTTACCATCAACTGCTAACAAAAATATACGTTGCCCATGTAGCGACGTCTGTTAAAGAAATTGGGGATACGTATAAGTAAAAAAAAATTGCGAGTAGGAACCTATAGTGTGTACTTAATACCAGATACCGGAAGTTAGTGATTAGAAAGTATAAAGACCCTCTAATTTGGTGTGAGAATTATGTACTATATTTAGATATTGCTTGACTGTTGTTGATCTAAAACATACATAACTGTGTATATAATGTAATCACGTGTTAAATTTCACTATCACATAGGAGTAGGTAATGAGGAAGGGCTTCATTTACATAATATCTAATATGCACCAACACGAAACATGTAGAGTTGTGGTTCAAAATATATATTAAAAAAACGGTAAAATAGTATTTAATAATTAAATTAAGATTTGTACTTAAAATTCAACAGGTACTATAGATATAAAAAATTTAAATACTTTTGTTGTCTTAAGTACAATTCATACCCCACATAGACGTCAAGCTAAATTCTGTTTTTTTTTATTTGGATTTTTCACGTAACAAAAATGAAGCAGAAAAAAACTTTGACGATTGAATTGAAATCGGTTAACTAGCTATTTTAGCGTTAATGACAATATAAAAAATGTAACATTATTTAATCGAGTGTAATATAAGGAGTCTTTAAATATAAGACATATGTTACAACGATATAGTTATCTATGAATAAAGTGTTAACATTATATTATGTTCCATCAAAAAATACAAGCGAAGTTTTAAATTTACAAAATCATCAAACAATGGAAACAAAACTCAAGCTAATAGAGATATCAGGAATAAGACATACTTACTAACAAAATAATGACAAAAGGACGTGTCTAGGTCTTTATTTGATGTAGGTACCAAATATCACTATTATACTAATATTTATACCAATAGGTATTTAGGTATATATCTTTGAACCTCTTGTTAATTTTTTTAATTTAACGAAACATCTAAAGATATTTAGATATTTAATTTTTATTTATAATTCAGTTACTTATTTCCTACAGATAATCAGAAGAACCTTGATTGCAATTCAAATTAAAGCACGAAAAAAAGAAAAGTATTTTTGTTCCGTGTTTTAAGTTAAAAACTTAAGGCGGCAAATGTAAGAAAGAAACATTAAATTGTGTCGTAGAATTTAATTGTTCCATACTAAAATATTAAAAATATTTTACGATATAGGAGAGTCGTATCCATACCCAAGCATTGGCATCTAAAAATTTCAAAATTCAAAATTATATTACCTGGCTCAATAATGGAAGCTTGAAAAAGTTAAAAATATTTAAGTAACATAAGTAACATTTAAGAAACGCAAAGAAACTGAAAACATGAGAAATAAAGAGAGTATAGAAATTGCGTAATTAACAAAGTTTAAGAAAAATTTGTTCTAATAGAAAGTGATAAAAATTAACAACAAAAACCATAAGTATTATGTATAATAAAAATCTGCAAATAAAATCGCTTACTATTAGGGACGGCTACAGTTATTTAAGCTAATAACATATTTAAGCTTTATATATTTTTTTTATTATGACCAATCAGGTTTTTTCTTTTATTTAACCATACATACCTATTGTTTACATTTTTAACACTTTCTGTTGAAATTTGGTACAGGTATAAACTGTATTAACTGAAAAGTTCATAAGATACTTGCATTGTTAGTATCATAAAAATCTCAACACAGAAGTGATGTACGTTAGATAATCTTTATAAAATATATGTGTGATTGACGCATGAAATTGTTATGATACAAATAACTCAATAACTTTTTCAATTAAACAGTTGACCTAATAATTCTAGTAGATCAAGTCAATGTCGCCTAATGCTAAGTAATCGGTGTCACCCAGCGAAGTGAGACTACATTAATGCAAGCAACACTCAGGCTTACTGCTACTTTCTAAGGAAATAATAACAAATGTGGCTGCAAAAAATAGAAAACATTTAGGCAAATCCAAAAAGATACCGTCCTAATAAATAAAGGATGAGGTACTTCAAAACATGATAATGAACTGTATCATCCATTTATTATACCGTACCAGATATTCACCAGCCTAAACAATCAGTAAGCTAAAATAAATTTATATACTACAGGTTTTTTACAATACATGTCACCTTTGGTTCTCATACGAAAATACTAAGGGGGAATCTTAAATACAGATATATACCTCAATATATTGTACTGTATCAATAGGTACCTTAATATTCAAATCATATATTTTTTTTTATTTAATCAACAACTGAACATCTTCAACAATTTGCCTCGTAATGTTGATAATGTCAGCTAGCAATTGTCTAAATCTAATTCAATTGAATTCCTTAATTCTTTACCATGAAACTACTACTAGTGAATAATAAAACAAAATTCAATGTTGTTTCACTATTTAATGCTTGATGTAAGCCAAAAGCAATAAAAACTTATAAAATACACAAGAAAATAGTAACCAATTATTACATTTACTGTAGTGATTTTTTGAGTTAATCCGTTGTAGTTGATCCAGATGTAGGTGCCTACTGAAACAGTATTTTTAATCAAGCAAAACTCATTTGCAAATATTAATAATAAAATGGGGGTTTGAAATAAAGTGAGTTTAAGTATTTAATAGAATGAATTTTAATTTATATTACTTTTAATCGTTATAATATTAATGTACATAGCTTCGATATAAAAAAGACAAAATTATCATATCACTTGCCACAAGGACACAATCATTTTCTAATCAATTGTGTTGAAATTATTTAGAAATCTTTAAGTAAACTGTTATTATTTAATTAGTTTATAACAGTGACATAATATGTAAACTATAAAATGTCTATAATACATAAATAATTACATAGAAATTCTGAGTTTTATTTAATTATGTATCTTTATGACTGAAATATTATAATATAACTGAATACATATAATAGAACTGATATATATTTAATTTTCATAGCATTAAAAATTTACCTAAGTACATATAACTTGACTGCAGTGGAACATGTACAAGTCAAGATTTACAAAAAACCTATTTGTGTCCATTCATACTTCAGAACATATTACACTTGAGTAAATAAATTTACTGTCTCATTTAGATAAATACATATATAAATACAGATATATACATAAAAAGCATCCAACCCTAGAATTATAACATCCATACTCATTACAAAAATGCTTGACCCTATCAAGAATCGAACCCAATCCCTTTTGAGCATACAGCTTTGTCTCAGACAACTAGATCTATATTATGAGTAGGTAAGTGAGTAGAGAAAATAACCTATTTATAGTTAAGAGAGTTTAATCCAAATAACTTTTACATGTGAAAGTTTAATTAAAAAATATTTTGTTAATAAACATGCCATTCTAGTTTATCATCAAATACTCATGGATTGCAAAATATTACACAATTTGGTATATATTATAAATGTGAATGAAATGAAAAGGGAGCTATGTCCTACTTTTAATTGTTACTTTAACTTTATCATAAACAACTACCTACTATTCCACCATGGTTAAACTATGAAGAAAAAACACTAATTTTCATGGGTTTTGATCAAACAATATTTTATTTAGTGTTCATATATTACTAAGTTGAGTTACAAAAGTATAAACTGTGTTAAAATAGAGTAGCTTATTGCTTGCTTTACAGTTTTAATCTTATAATAATATTTACATAAGATATCACATATTTCTAGTTTTATTTTATAGGTCACGTTTGGTTTGGTCACTTAATTGTCGTCGTAGTATCTTCTTTTAAGGGTCCTATATTTTTTTAACTTGTACAACGCTTCGATTTCTTTAATAACAAATTCACCATGTTTTATCATTGATTCTATTTTTTTAGGATCTGTTTCTTCACTGTTCCTTATAAATACTTTGTGCAATCTTTTTCTAAACAAATCGTAGCCCTGAGGCCAATCTCTGCCTAGAAACAGCAACTGAAATAAATAAGTATTAATTAATATTGTTAGGCAAAATAATAAGTAACCAATTAAAACTGATTACTTTTAACCCACCGTTTTATACAGATTTAGTACAGCTTTTCTATGTGGTTGAGACATTTTATTTATATTAAAATATTTTAAAAGTTAGAAAACAGAATTATATCACAGTCTAAAGTTTACGTTTTTATCAAATGCCAAAACAAAATATCTTACGTCATCTTGACATCTAAGCTGTCAATTAACTAGGGTTGTGCAACGATTTTTATATATAATTTGATAATACCGATTCAACTCTGCACTTAAGTTAAATAATTTTGTTATCAAGCTAAAACAAGTGGAAAATATATAAATCATTAGTTTTTACCTAATATATCCATTTCATCCTAATTTGTGAAAATGGCTTACTGGGTATGGAGGGTATTTATAGCTTAAAAATCCTTAGGCTACAATATTTCATTATATTTTGGAGGTGGCTCGGTATTTTCCTGAAATTTAGTCTGGTAGCACTAAGAGTTAAGACAAAGTAAATTTATGATTTTGGCGGCAAAAATAATTTGATAAAATTAATTCAATTTTTTTATAAGGTAATGGAATAATGGAAAGGAGTGAATTAGTAATTTTTTTATTTGGTTATTTTATAATTTCGTTATATTGTAATTTTTTTATTGTTGCTTTTTTATTGAGTTTTTGCTACTTTCAAATCACTTCAAAGGGTTAAAAACTGCTCTTAGTAGATATACTGTACTCTGTAATTTTAATCTTTACAATACATATTTACACGCCAAATCCTTTACGGAGTAGGCAGAGAGTACGCCAAGAATACTGCCAAACGTCACGATCCTGGCATACATTCCTAGTCTTTTATAGCATTAAGTAAATACTAGATGGACAGATGATCTATGTATTTGTATGATTATTACGCACGTCAGCTGAAAACTGGTGATACTTGAAGACCCAGAGTTAGAGTAATGCATAATTTGGGGAAGCTTATCCGTGCTTATCTTAGCTTATCTATCCGTGAACGCCACTAAACTAAAATGCTGAGGATAAAACACTTAAAATAATGGTAACCAAATGTTTTCATTATTTATAGATTAAATAATCATTACCGCTGAGTTAATAACCATATTATAATTATTGCTCTCAATACAGAGGTAGGTACTATATTAATCTGTGATTATAACCATTACCGCGCTAAATTAAAGTGTGTGGGGTCAGAATGTGAATTTTAGAAGGTATTATATAGTAATTAGTCTCGTAATGACGTCAAAGACTAGCTGTCTTTGACGTCATCCTGCACAGCCATTAGCTAATTTTTGTGCTGTCACGTAAAAATTAAATCATATAATTATGGTAACCGTATCGTGTCGATTGTGCACATTCTATCCCCCCAGTATGGTTACTAAGCAACCGATATTGTTTATAAATTGTTGGCTACTAAGCAACTAGTATTGTCCATAGGTTAAAATAATTATAATATTGATACTTTATAAGATACAATTTCAGTTTTTTTGCTATTATAAAAATGGCAGACGATGATCCAGCCAATGTTGATGAGGGTAAGCCTGACCACTTCTATTATCATACAATACAAAAAAAGTTGGCTCCCAAATTTTTAGTATTAGATTTCACTTCTTGCATTTATATGTATGTAATCGTCTCTGTAGTCACTGTGGTCTAACCGGTACCGGGTTATGATAGATAACCTTAAGAGGTCCTGGGATCGAATCCCAGGTCGGGAAACTTTTCTTAAAA
>DVZR01000133.1:0-10962 GCA_018237405.1 Thisbe lycorias
ACTAGACTTTGGAGCGACGTCGCCGCCCGACCCCACGGACAAGTAGTAGTCTCGTTATTGGCCGCGCTCGACGTGGGCCTAGACGGTGTTGTCAGGGTTTAAATCGGCCCCGTGCGAGGGTCAAAATATCCACATATTGGAATATCCAATAAATTTTCGCCAAAGTTGAACCGCTCCAGATTAGAGGCGAGTGTGTGATCTCAGCTGTCAAACACTAGACGCTAGAGGTACAATGTGGAGGATATCGCGTGGAAGGATAACAACCTGTTTGGTGATCCAGTTGGAGCCTATTAGGCTACCGATATCTTTGCTGTAAGCCTAATCGACGTAGTTTCTTATCTTAAAAGTTAGAATCGACCTTATAATAATTAGTGCACACTGATTGGGTGTTATATTATATCCTTGTTGTATCTACTCTAGATGTGTTTGCGCAGCTGTCAAATACTGTCAAAAATGCGACGCCCGCGTGCCTAACTTAGCAGTTATCAAGTTTGACGAGATGTCGGAGGATTTTATTGGAACCATAACGGTCGTTCAGTGTTTGCTATTTTAATCTGGCTGTCTGTATTTTCATTTGTTAAAATTGTGTTCAAAGCAAGAGCGTGTACTAACTTATGTATATAATAATTAATCTTAGTATACATACCAGTTTTGGGTAACTTTCAATCAGTACAACTAAAAGACTATAGGGGATTCCATTCATATAAATGTTTGTCTCAAATATTTTTAAATACATATTAACTTTGTATTTTAGGACATTAAAGATTAATATTCTTTCTTTTTCTTAATAAATAAAAAAAATTGGAAAAAATGTATTACAAAAAAAAATCTTGCCTTTAAAATCTTCTGTTCCGGAAAGGAAACAATTGATAAATGTAACTATTTTTAATTTAAAACATTTCTTTTTAATAATTATTATACATATTCCTTTACAATAATGGCCTTACGTAATCATTTTATAAACATACCTATTTAAATTTGTCAATGAGTAAAAAGCTCAAGATCTTTAGAAAAGCTTTATTTCATTATGATTTTGAGCTAGCAAATTTATTATAATCGTAAATGTACCAATAATATTATATTATAAGAAAGTACACATTTAGTGTACCTGCTTAGTTTGGTCTGGGTTTGGTGCTGTTTTCCCTAAACATGTTTTGTGTTACAAACAAAAATTATAAATAATTTTTTCTCAGTATTTAAAGCATATATAGGACTATAATTTCTTATATTATTGTTATTTTACTCTTTATTGCTCATATGTTTTAGTTAAATATTCGTGAAAACCATGCCGCTGACTTTCTGCAACTTAAATTACTAACTGTATTGTTATAGCGGGTGGTTTTCAAATATCTAAAATAAAAATATTTTCCACCTGATCAGACGAGCCTTTACAAAATAGAAATTTGATTAAGTGCCATTACTTTATTAAGTTCAAAGTTTAATATAGTACAGTCTCGTAAACGCTTAGTTATTTCAATTAAGCTCATTTAGACCCAAGTATTCATCAAATAGATATAAGTGAAATGCACACAATATTTTATAATTTATATAAGGTACAAAAAATGACTGCTTTTAACCCGTACATAGAAATAAGGAATCTCTTATATAAATTTTAGTATAGACAATTCTTAGTTTTACAATAAGCTTGATGACTTCAACTGTTCGAGCCAGCTGTCTGGGTGAGTTTTGTTTAGTTCTAGTTACATGATGTAACATTCTCCAGATATATAATAGTTTTGTAGTATTTAAGTTATACCGGTCTATATAAATTATAAAATGTGTAATGGAATTCCCTATGGGTATTGTTCTTCCAATACCTACGAGTGCATGCACGGTTAACTAAATGTTCAAACTGATGACTGAATGTTGATAAATTGTTTCCTTTGACCTAAGACTGATTTCTGGAAATGATTTTGTATATTTCATGTTAATTGGATACTGAACGAGAGTAAATTCAGAAAATCACTGTGACAGAGTACATACTTGTTGTATGTTGAACAAGGGATTATTTTGATCAAGCTCATGAAAATGCAATGCTCTTAAAATTAATAAAACTAGTGTATAAATAGTCATTGTAAATATCTACAAATGTATAAGAGAGGACGTGTCACGTTTGTGATGGTATTTTGTATATAGCTCAGTTTATATAAATTAGTTGATATGTTTAGAGTTTGATTATATATGTAAATTACTTTGTAATAATTCGAGTGTCCCGTATAGTTAGTATTTGATTGTTTTTTATGATCACTGTCACAAATCACAATTTTGCATTTTTAAAGTTCCCATTTTTCGAGAGCAGTTAAAATAATTGTTATTTTTGAATTGAGTCAAATGAGTCACGCGCATGAGTGGGTAGGGGGTGTTGTGGCCGACTAAACTAACGTTCAATAGTGATCACTATATTTTAGTCTGTTTTAGTATTTTTTATCATTCGCGCATTTAGTTCATGTTTTTAGTCAAATCATAGTTCGGTATCATCAACTGTAGATATAATTAAAATTTATATTTAAAACCTAAAAAAATTAACAATGTACATAAATATCATTTTATAAATTGACTATAAATATAATTAAAAAAGTGTTTGAAAATAATTAAAAATCATAGAATCATTTCTCGATCTTTTAATGTAACTTAACGAGTTATCTAAATCCGACAGCGGGGGACTGTTTGTTAATGTAAAATAAAATATCTCCTTATGAAGGTTGTATGTCCATATTACGTAAATATTGTGTTATTTATATCCTAACGTTTTTATTAATGATATTTAAAACATGTATAGGTTAAATAGATGAAATAACATTTATATTTGTATAAGTATACTTCCGTAGTTCCAGTGCAAAGTACCACGAGAAGTTTTGAATTAGCGTTATTGCATAGTGTTCGTTTTCTTATATCTGAAGTGATTTAAAAATTATCATTGTCTAAAATTCTCTGGAAATGGTATGAAATGACATTTTGAAGTTATCGAAATGCGGTATAATTCGAAATTTTCAATGACAAAGCATAAATATTGGAATATCTATTTTTGAATGATTTGAATGAGATGACCGATTCTTCTACCTAAGCCGAACTTTCTAGATATATAAAGAATCGGCCTTAAAAATATCGTTTGAACAAATTAGTGGAGAAATTGATTAAACATATAATTTAATGTGACATGGTTACAAAATGAAACAAAATATTTTATTTTCACTTTGATATAAGTATATTAAAGGCTTATTAATTTTATTTTTGTATACTAAAGGTACCAATAACTTTTTGGCGTTCAAATTATTATCTGATAGATGTGACAGTGTTAGAGATCTCATCACACGAGGATGTAAATCGTGCTTAATACATAATTGGCATGATTGCTATCTTATGTATTGAAATATCAAACATGTCTATTCAAGGCTTTGTATCAAGGCTCCATCCAATATATTTGTCTTTCCTTCCAGGTAGCTCGTAATCGTCACATATTGAGTAATAAGTTGAAGAGTTCTTACATTGATTTGATAATGATTAGGTCTCACCTATCACCTTACTTGATGATGCCTGGAAATTATTGTTTTTTTTTTCGATATTAACTTCGGTTTGGAGGGTTAAGCTTCCGAGGTGTCTGAAAGGCGGTAAGCATATTAAACCAAATATTTGAATCTATAATACCTATCATTAGATTACATTGATTCGGTGAAGATTAGATCTAACTATCACCTTACTTGATGATGCCTCGAAATTATTGTTTTTTTTTTCTATATTAATTTCGGTTTGCAGAGTTGGGTTTCCGATGTTTTTGGAAGTCGGTAAGTATCTGAGACCAAATATCTTATATTGAATCTAATATAATCTATTATGCAATACACCTTTTTTAGGACAGCCTTTAGAAAGCATAAACTTACAGTAAGTGATTTATTAAATTTGTTTTGTACGTAATATACAGTGCAACTAACTATTTACGTACAGTCGTCCTGAAAAGTACACTATTTACGTACAGGATATTTTTATCAATTTATTACCATCGAAAATATAAAAGAATTTCAATTTTATTATTCTTCGTAATAAATACATATAGATAATTATAAGAAATAGTTTGCCTTTAATAAAATAAAAAATAAGAATTTTATATCTGCTTGTGTGATGAGAATCTTTCAACGCTTATTATATTATGTTTTACTGTGAATATTTGTAAATTTAATAGATATATTTGAATTACTGAGTTTGTCATTTCACCATAGCAAATAACAGGACAATTAACTAACATTGGTTCAATTTTTAATGGATTGTTATTTGTAATATGTTACCCGTTACATATATCGGTGCGAAGTCTTAAGAAATAGTTTGGAAACGCATGCGAGAATTAACTTTGAATTACGTTTGTCAACTTTTAATCTATGATTAGCCTTATACTATGTAAATATTAACAGTTTATTAAATTAAAATATAGCTATTTGTCGAAATTCCAATTTAAGTAGATGCTTTTAAAATATGACTATTATATCATCCAAATTAAATAGATGCCCGCTGTAGTGAATATGTTATCGTTCAATTGAAGAAAACTTTTATCGACGGACAATTCAAAATTACTAATAATAACTATTTGAAATATTGTTTCTTATAAACTAGGCATCATCAGTTGTGTGACTTTTATTATATAAATGAAGTACATAATACATAAATTTAATGTAAGGCACAAACAGTCTCAAATTTAAGCAGAACATGGACGGTGCCTTCGATTCTCCAGTATTGCCGTATTGATACAAGGTTTATCAAAGTGGTGATTTTACATCAAAATACATAATCAAAGGACAGTGCAGATTTGTTTGCATCGCTGTGTACGTCAAGGAAATGTTACATCTCCAAAAATATTCATAACCGCTCCGGATTTAAAAGGTTTCGCAATTAATATTAATGACCAAAACTCACCTTCGATTTACCGACGGTGTTTTTGTCACTACAGAGTACACATAACTGCAATATTTTCAGATCGACAGAGTTTTAATATAAGTAGTAGGAGTTTCAATATAATTTCAAGGCAAAAATTATGTCATCTCAAGACTGTCCTACTATTAGGGACTCATCACTCAACTCTCAAAATTGTTGGCAGGTTTGAGTTTGAGTGCTGTGTGATATTTTTTTTGGCTTCTATGCTGTAAACCCTTAATATTAATGATACGTACGTTTATTTGTGATGAGAGTATTATACGCTAAAAACGCTCGCTTTAATTTTGGATTGCTTGTTCGTCTCAGTTCAATCGATAGTCATAAAAGCTTTTTCTAATTGACAGAGGCAAAAACGGCCAATTCTGTATATAAAACAAAGTGCTCAACGGATACTACTTGATCAACATAGCCCAATGTATTACAAAGCTGAAGAGCAATGCCAGAGGTGGATGGCGATAGCCAACCTAAATAAAAGTTTGTGAAAGCTAAAGTTTTTGAGTGACAACGACGTACTGGATGGGCTGATGGTATATACAAGCAGCTGGAAAGTATTGAATGAAAGCACCAAAGGATCAAGGTTTACGACTATTTGTTGGAGGTCTATGTTTAGTAGTTTATGTTACTGGCCTCGGGTCAATGATGGTTTAAATAGCAGACAATTATGGTTGATTGACCATTGCCCTTCCTCGGATATATTCAATTAACTATTCTCTTTCCCTTACTTGAAGAAGTCGAAGATTTTCAACTCGGTTAACTCTTGTTATGGATGATCTGTTACGTTCACACATTAAACAAACTTAAGATCACATTTAATCAAGTCAATTTTGCATTTGAATCCTAAATAGGTATCTGAATTCAATTAGATTAATGTTGACAAACTGTTCTCGGAGTGTAATCACTAAATAACTTGCAGCGTGGTTTTTGCAATAGGATATAATTAAAATTAGTAGGGAGATTTCATTAAAACATATTTATTAAAAATTCTAAACTGATCATTCTAAGACAAATTAAATGTTTTTTGTTTATTTTTGGCTGTATTTTTTTTATATTCACTTCAGTGTCAAGTTTTCGTTTGTGCACTAATATTAAATTAATTAAGAAATTTAATTTTAACTAAAATGTTTACAACGGGGCAGTTGCTAAGCAATTGTTGCAATGAGCAGCTTTGTTTTGTACTAGTGGAAGTTTCAAGATATTTTTTTACTTTGTACAAAAATAATATTATAAATGTGATAAACAATATTATGACATAATTAGCAATTGTGATTTAGGAAAGTGTGTAGTTTATAATGGATACACAAAGAAAAGTTGCTTTATTGAATAGTATGTATTAATAATCTACAGCGACGTATTTATAAAGTTGTTTTCTGAACATTTTTATGCCGTTGTACTAATTATAAAAATCGCCATTTCAGGAATATTAGAGTGTTTCGGCCCAATATTGTAAGACCTCTGTATCCCACCAATGCTGTGAATCGTTTGCTTCCTGAAAATAAACAACCAAAATCTCAGTTTTTTTATTTATTATCTCTTGTGATATTTTTTGATTTTTAAATTTTTTTATTAACAAAAAGTAATACCTAATTTTTAATTTTTTAATTGTCATATCAAAAGTCATTTAATAAAATTTTAGGTTCATTAGAGGCAGTTGTCTAGTCCAGACAAATTTTCTAATAGGTAGATCTTCTTTTTACATTATTTATCGTTGGCACTTGGTGAAACTATCATAATATCGTTATGTGTAGGTCAGGGTCGTAAGGTTTGGCAATCCGTACTCTGCCTATCACGTAAGGAATTTAGCGTGAAGATCTGTTGTTATTGATATGTGTCGTCTGTTTAAGTTTACTTTGACCCTGATGATGCTCAAAAAGAGTAAAACCGGTTGGATAAATAATAAATATAAGAATTCTGAATAAACATAATATTGCCCGGGATTAGAGTGTGCTCGATATGGCGATAGGCTTGCTATATATCGCATGCTTGGCTAATCGTAAGTATACCAGTATATCTACTTAAATTTCGCGAGTGTACTGGCACATCTCTGCCTACGCCTTCGAGGATTACAGGCATGAAGGTATTTTTTTACACATTAGGCTTATTGAACGTATTTTCATTATGAGATGTTAGTCTATAATGAGTCTATAGTCTATAGCTCAATAATTAATATTTTTTAATCTAACCTTTATAACATTTTAATAGAGCATTGAAATATTTATGTACAAGACGGTGAAACTTTATAATAAGAGCAGAATTATTTAAAATATACCTGACGGTTTGTAGATTCCAAGTTTATTTTTAAAAATACTTTTTAAGTTTTTACTGGCTTAAAACTTCATTTTACACGTAAAGACGTTAAGTTCATACATTCCATGTTTAAAAATTATGAATTCATGAGACGTCGTATGGAAATGGGTGAAACTAAATTTGCATTCACAAAGTAAGCAGTTATAAAATAAACCAGTACCTACGTAGCTTTTCTACAAGTAATTTACATAAAAACTACCTACATACGTAATTAAAATAAACTATCGCTGGCACTTAAAACGTCGCCACTTTTTATAATTCATTATGAATGATAAAAATCTGAAGGAATTAAACTAAAAAGAAATTACAAATGTGAGCGGGGATCGCACAGTCGCAACGATACGAGGTTTCGGTAGTCAGTACCACTCGTAGGTATACACCTCAAACTTTATTTTATTATTTTTAGTGGTAACGGTCATGAATACACCTATTTTGTGAAAATTTCGAGACTAATAAGCTAGGTAAGTTAAAATTATATAGGACAATAAAAAATATTTTTTTTTAGGTTTCATGTACCTATCTGCTTTTGGGATGTAAGTTTTTTATTATTTGTAATGATAGCGGCAGAATGAAAGAGTTTTTAACACATATTCTTCAAAATTATGTTATAGGCAGATGGACGGCGGAGGCATATTTACAAAGTACACTAGTAGTTAGGTACGGGATTTAAAAACTACCTTTAAAAAGGACTTTTCAATGGCTTCAACAGACTAAAGGAATAACGGTTTACGACGAATAGGATTAAGGTTTAAGGTATATATTATAATAGAATAGTTGAAAATTGACGATGACTTCAAGATGTAAAATATAGTGCTTTTATAGAGAAACTAGATGATGTGTGCGGCTTTGCTCGCATGGTTATGTATCTAATTTGAAGCAGAGTCCATATATACATAAGGTATTTGACTCGATTCCCAAGTTGGATGACATCTCGTATATCTACAATTATAAAGGCTTTTCCTGTCAAAATCGCAGAATTGTTCAATTGATTTTATTCATTTGAGACGTTCAAATGGATAAAATCAATTGAACAATTCTGCGATCTTATGAAATTATTACTTTTCTACATAAACTTTCAGCTCCCCAAGTTTTGTTAGGTGAACACCTATAATATAATATATTATGGTTTTCAACAAATTTCCTTTAAATTATGATTTCGTGGTTTTACTGGTGTTAACTTTATACTGTGCTGTCGTAATGACATCACTGACAGGTGGTCCAGCACGGCCATTGGTTGATTTTTGTGCTGTGATGTAAAGACGAGGTCGAATTGAAGTAATTAATCGTTTTGATGGTGCACCTCCTTGGTAAGCGTTGTGTAAACCATTGAGTCATATGAGAATAATGTTAATACAATATGTAAGTAATTCACATATAGAATTTTCAGCCTTGAGGGTTAGAATGAATACAATTGAAGCCAGACGATCGTCTTAATTAGATCTTGTTTTTACGTGACATCAATAAATTCAACCAATAACGGGTTTTACTCTTGAAACTTATTCCATTCCATTTCAATTACATCCAAATTTGAATTCAAATCATAAGAAAATGGTACTTGCACAAAACTTAATTTAAATTTAGTGTAGGTTTGATTAGTATTGCCAACTGTTAGTTACCAAGTTCATATATTAGTAATGGTTCAAGAATACCTGTCATAAATTCAGTTCAAATTTTGTGAAAATAAAAAAAAAATCACTGCCGTGAACTGTCAAATAGTAGCTTTGTGGGTTAGCATAGGTCTAGGATGTCTAATTCTGTACGTATCTATGATAGAGATGTGCCAAGCTAAAATCCACATAACTCCGAGTCGAATTCGAGGTATTGGTTGGTTTATGATCGGTGAACTCCTTGTTCAAGCTCGAGTTAGAGAGAATTCATCTCGAGTTAACTCGAACTCAATTCGATTTGACTCGAGTCAATAATTCGAGTTACCCATCTTTAATCCGCGACAAACGGTCCGCCGTTATTTTATTATCAGTATTAATAAATCCTTATTGAAAGATTTATATCAAGCATTGGTTATAGATATCAATTATCAAATGTTGAAAGTCGTATGAAAACAGATAAGTTAGGGTAACATAAAATATACTTAGCCCCCATTAATCAAAAGCGATGACAGTCTCGGTAAGATGAGTACAATCTTAGTTCGCTAGCATTAAAAATAGATTCAAACTTTGGGTTTAAATCATACTTACTTCCAAGTTTCATGACACGTACTACATGTGTCGAAATGTTTTTTGTTCCCTAAATTAGTTTGTGCTCGGCAAGATATCAGTGAAAATGTTTGAAATGTTTTATATTAGCTTTTTTCCAACTTCCCTTGTTATTCAGTAGTAGCTTGTGACCGCGATTTCGCGTGTAAATACAAAGTTGCATGATTTTATCTTTGACAATGACGAACTTTAATACAAAATTTCATCCCATATTTCAACCTCTACAGCTAATTATTTGAGATGACGCTTACAGTAACACCGTCGCGAGTTCAATGGCTTTTTCCCATCTTAAAAAATGGTAAATGCGCCTTAAGAAGTTTTCATTTTAATAAAACGTTAATTTATTGCTTATTTTCTCTCTTTCTTCAGTCATTACTTTGGTATTCTACTTTTTCTGCTCTTTGTATTAACAACAATTAATATATATATATAATACATACGTATTAACGACTGAACAATGGTATATTAATTAGGGTATACACTCTTTATTCCAAAACGAAGATTAAAGTACTGAGCATAATTTTATATTTAATGTCAGATTTTTATGAATTTTAGTCCGAGCCTAACGTTAATACCGTAATAAACGTTTTTGTAATAAGGCGTATAAAGTTTCATATTAATTTTAGTACATTTTATACACATTACATGAGGGAGTTTCCCATTTTATTCACTTTATCTCAACCGTGCCGTTGTTCCGCTTTGTCAGTTCATCAATCTTGTGTTACCAAACAGACAGGAAAGTGAGTGACTGATACTTTCTCTTTTGGGTGTCATTTGTTTAAAATACCTAAAATATAACATTGAAGGTGTTCTTTTATTCACTAGGCGTGATTAATTTTTTAGAGCCATCTTAGTACCTACATTCACTGATTGTAATCTTATTAGTATTTGACTAATCGTGGGTGTATTTACACACCTCTCCCTTGTCTTTTGTTATACCAATCGTGAAGGTAATTTTATTGTAATTGAAGAGACAATTTGTTTAAATCCTTAATTTTAAAATAAACTTTTTACCTTTCTTTATTTTAACTTTTAACTTTCCCTACACGCACAGTAATTTCTCAAATTTGTTTTATCCCCTTCAACTTGAGTTTTTTAATGATTGACTTGATGTTAGGCCATCACATGTAATGATATTTATTCTTTATTTTTTGTGTATTATACAATTTTAATTTATTTGTAAACAGTTTTAGAAAGGGGATTGAACTTTTTTGTATGAAGGCTTAAAAAAAAGAAGGGCTTAGTGCCCTGCCGCCATTTTGTTTTTTTTTCAAAATGACGGCGCACGATTATTCCTACAAATATCGATCCCTATCGGCACTTGTACAAACAAAAAAGTATTAGGATCAACATATCCTACAGCGTCACGTTACTGAGTTATTTCCAAAACAAAACGATGATGAGAATTTGGTCCAAATCAACAAAATTGTATACTTACGAGTATATTTATTTATTTATTTATTTATTTATTTAAGCATCGCCAACAAAGCATACATCAATACAATTCCAAAACAATACATCCAAT
>DVZR01000134.1:0-10957 GCA_018237405.1 Thisbe lycorias
GGGATAATTCCTTAATGTCGCAGTACTCACACACTCTGTTGTAAATGAAGGGCAAAAGAAAGGATGGGGAACGTCTTAAAAATGCATAGTTAATAGTGAGTACTGGGACTCTAAATTTCCTTTTTCGAATCAGATCGTGGTAGTCAGGCGATTTCAGAATCGTGTGATGACAACATTGCTGCCTTCCAAATAAATAGTTGTCTCACTCGTAAAATCCGAGCTTCTCTATAGAGTAAGTTGGTGGGGTATCTATATGACTTATTGAGCTTATGTGGTTCCATTGAAGTTGTGCAAGGCAGGAATTTTTAGGGACATGCTCGGACGGTTACGACTTACGGGGCAAACAATAGCCTACACTCTTAATCGTACCTCAAAGGCCGCCAATGCATCCTGGAAACACATTTGAAAAATGCATGTGTAGATATTGGCTAGTAATGTATGCAGTAAAACATTCAAGGTTCCTTTATTTTTAACGTAACAAATTTAACATGCACAAAACAAAATTTTAATTTACGACATTCACAACTTAGGTATCAATAATTTTCAATTATTCGGCTATTAAATGATCAAATCCTGTTTCGATATCGATGTCCAGCGGAATATGTATCTCGACCGTGGAACGTCCATGCAGAGGATAAAGGGTAAGAAGTGTAAACTATATCTTGTAAGCCATTCCTAGTTTTCTTGTTTGTGTCAGATGAAACCTGAAAAATATTTTATTCTGTATAATATTGACCTAACCTATTTTAACCTAATCTATTAGATTTTTTAAAAACGAATTTTCATTTGAATATAAGCAGTAAAAATTAAGATAATGGTATTACCAATGGTGATGTAATTATGGAATCGGGCTTTTTATCTCCTGGGACATCACCAATTTGCCTCATTACTTGCTCTTTTAACTTATTAGATTGCATTGCATTATTCGCAATAGTATCTCCACCAGTGCGTTCAATAGGAACCTGACTTACAAGCTGCAAATTGGTTTGAGGCACGTTTAGATTTCTATCAGAGTACGTAGCTCCATGAGGTGACCTTATATTTTGTTGAGTAAATGATTGGGAACCTTTATATTGATTGTAAATATGTTGTAATTGATTTCTACTAGGTGTCCTCCCAATTGCTTTATTATCTACAATTGAAGTTTTGCTTATTGTAGACTTTACATTGGTGTATTTAGCTGGATCTTTTGTAGGAACTGGTTGTGGTGAAAGTGTTTGCGGCAAAATTGGTTCTGGAGTATGATACATTGTAGCCGGCAACATTTCAATTGGTTGACCAAGAGTGTTATATTCGTATTTTTTTTGTGTCTGAGGTATTGTTTGGTATCTAGAACTGTCGACAGGTAATATGGTTTCTCTCATTCCATGTGCATTTGTTTCATTTTTATTAACATATTCGACGGGTTGGGCGTTAATTCTCCCAGATCCTTCATATATTGTAGGTAGATTTGGTGATGTTGCAACTGAAGAGTTGGGATCGACGGGCGACTGCTGATATTGTGGTGGCGGAGCTTGTTGCCGATTCAATGTTAAATTCCCTGTCATAGCAGGGTACACTTGTTGATTATTTGGAATTGGTTGATCAGATTGTTGTGATTGTATATTACCAGTTGGATTTGCATTTAGATGATTGGGATTCACAGGAATTTGTGCTTGGTTAATCGGAACATCTTTTTGCGGGACTTCATTATGAACAACATTTTCTTGAGCTAAGCATACGTTTTGTTGTTGTGGTTGAAGAGCTGTAGTATTTGGTTGCAACATTTGACTTATGCCAGGTTTGTCATCCATTATTTTATGCATTGTTTCCAATGCCATTTTTTGGTGGTTTGCTGGATTCATTTGTAGAGCAATCGCCATAGGATCAAATCCTAAATCACCTTTTATACCTTGCATTACACCTGGAAACATTTCCTTAAATTTAGAAACTCCTTGCCCTTGCATATTAGGGGCCATCGGATTTGCCATGGTGTACTGTTTATTTGAATTTGTTTTCATAGTGGGTTGCATTGTTTGGTTTGCATTTATTGCATTCGATCCCATGTTTACATTTGGTTGCATCGTCTGCAGAGTATTCAATTGATCTTGTGTTTGACTAGCTGGATAACTATTTTGTACAGCCCGAGTACTCGAATAACCCATAACGTTTGGAGGCTCATTATTATAACTTTGCAGATTTTGAACTTGGTCACCTGCATTATTTAGATTTTGTTGAGCATTCGTATCTAGCATTCCTATCATGTTAGGTTGAGAAGGTTGTATTTGGTTATTTGGTTTTGACCCGCCAAATATATTTAATATTTCTGGCCCTATACCGAACCCACTTTGTATACCATTTTGCGGAGGCATTTGTCCTAGATTATTTTTCATATTTCTCCCGACATTGTTGTCACCCGTATCCATTGTTTTTCCTTGTGTTAAGCCCATTTGGGCTGCTAAAGGATTGTTGGGAAGAGTGTTTTCTGGTGTAATACTTTTTAAATCTTCATATACTTCCTGCACAACTGGCTGCATTAAATTTGTGCTAAGGTAATTATATGTATCATTATATAATTTCGGGGGATTACATTGACCCATACAATGGTGGTGCATTGGCTGACCAGCATTTGTGTAAATTTCTCCACATGAAGCGCCTGCGTTATACGCATTGCCATAGCCGTGTCCCTGGCAATAGCCACGCCGACATCCCCCACATGTAGGAAGCGGGTGCCCCATCGAGGCGTGTGTATTCTGAACAGGTTGACCTGGTTGTTGAAACAATTTTCCCATGCAACCACTGTGAAACATAAGTATTTTAAAATAATTTATCAAGCCAAGATCGAGACTGGTTTAAATTAATAGTAAAGCCAACTATTAACTGGCAATAGCAGCTGCATAGTTAGTGGGTAAGATTATTCTTTTGTCGTCTACTAGTGGCATTTATACAATAATTTAAATAGGTACTAGTTTCGTTGTAAGGAGCTCACTACGTTTGTCAGACGAGACAAAAACTAACGATTGATGGGAATATTCCTGCTCCCTATATAGGTTAGTCGTCGATAGCCTAAACACTCGTCACGTCGAACTTGGTCGGTATCATTTGTTCAGAATAAACGAGTCTGCGATCGCTGATTCCTATATAACATGCCAAATGCAGCAATTATTTATTAAACTCCCCATGATGTAATTTCAAATAATCTAATTTTCTGCAGTGGTGGCTTGAATAATAACACACATAAAATTAAATAGCTGCCCCGTCTGACGTTGTCCTACCCGATTATAACGCCATCTGATCTTATCACATAAGTAAAGTTAACCATCTTAAAACGAAACTAAATAACAGCAATCAATTCTTATTTACAAGAATAATAAAAATTAAGATTAGTGTAGGTATTTCTTTAGTCTAATTCTTGTATTCACAAATTTTGTCTTACCAATCTACACTCTGCAATTGATTCATCACACTTCCTAATTCATTCAAAATCTTCTGTCGATCCAAAGCCATATCCGCTTTTTATCACTATAATTTTATTTTCCACCTAAACAACTTCCATAATATAAAATAAATAAATTTTAAATTTAAGTATCAGCCAACGGGTACCATGGAATAAAAATGTTTAATGTTAACTGTTTTTTTTTTATGAATTTATCTTACAATAAGAATTGATTACGGCCAGTATCATATAAACCACTTTTTATGCTACTTCTATATTTAGATAAAAATTATTTGCTACATTATTTCATAAATGTTAATTATAATAGAACACTTTTTTGTTATCTTGACCGAGATTTTTAATCTAAAGATTTTAAATAGTTATTTAGACTGTATAGAATATAGTTCTCTTGGCATAGATAAAGATAAAAAAAACTATTATTCACTTTGACATTTAACGCTATAGCCAATGAGTGATGTACTGACAGCATACATAATTAGTCTGACCATAACTATATTTAGCAGGATCAATTTACTTTGCTGGATTGGGCCCCTATTTTTCAATTATCATTCTTTTAAGAGTTTTGTCCAGTGCCAACGATATCATGTATTAAATAAAAAATATTATGTCAAAAATTACACAAACTTGTGATAAATACATTTTATTAGAATTTAGAAGTTATTGAATTAAGTATACTACGTAAAACTCTTTTATATAAACCCAAAATATTATCATATAAATTTTGTTAGTAAAATATCTAAAATTAACAATTATTTAACGACCATTAAAAAAAACGTAGTATTTATTTCATAATCGTATATTCTTGTATTTAATTAAATTTTAGAAGCCAAAACTTCTAAAATGCCGTTAAGACGTTGTGCACTTTTTGTCATGGTTAAAAAATGTTAAACTCGTGCCAGGACACGTAACCTTGATCGAAAATCCATAAGACGGACCGCCGACGCGGCGTAGGAGAGGAAATATCCCCTTCTATTCCTACGCTTTTAAGTTAGGTTTCTACGAGTATGGGTTTAGGTGGTGCAGAGTGTTTGCGTGAAAGTGCGTCGCAACAAATGAATTATTACTATATAGTATTTTACCACAAAAATAATAGTACTTTTATACTGATAAAGCAATTCATGCAAAATTATTCCCCAACCATCCCAATATTTCAAAAATGCATAAGATTAATATTTAAGTTTTCATTCTTACCGACACTCCCGGAGTGCAACCCGTTGAAATTTTTCTGCTGGGGAAATTTAAATAACAGTAAGTGAAGGCGAAGTCCTATATTTTTAAATAAATTTAGCAATTTATAATCTTTATCGACATATCGCAGGATTCTGAAATTTAATTGGTCACACTGCTGTTGCAACAAATAATTGGCCGGATTTGGCATAATTATTGTTGAACGTTGAACTTCGGACTTAGCCTACTTAGAATTAATTTTCCTTTCCATTTCGCATTGTCAATTTAACTGTGATAGTGGTGTTACACCCGCTTGTTAATTTTTAGTTATTTAATTTTGATGCCAACCGGTTTGTAGTTATAAAATCGTATGTGGTGCAACTTGCGTAAATCCAATTAACATTTGGTTAATAATCTACGTTCTTCAACTTGCTGTTCATCAATTTCAACACTAACGAGGTAATTATACTCGAAAATGCTTAGAAAAGTTTTTGTAGTTGGTGTTGGGATGACGAAATTCGTCAAACCTAATTCTGGTAGAGATTATCCAGATTTAGGTCTCGAAGCCGTAGAGGCTGCGCTTGCTGACGCTCGTATTAAGTATGACAGTGTACAGCAAGCTGTGTGTGGTTACGTTAACGGTGATTCTACGAGCGGCCAACGAGTTCTCTATCAAGCTGGCATGACTGGCATTCCTATTTACAACGTCAACAACAATTGCTCCACTGGTTCTAGCGCTCTATTCCTCGGTAAACAACTCATTGAAGGCGGCGTTTCCGACGTCATACTTGCTGTTGGTTTTGAGAAAATGGCTCCCGGGGCTCTTGGCGGAAGTTTGTATAGCGATAGAACACACCCTCTTGATAAACACACACTCAAAATGGCTGAATTAGCTGAGCTAACAGGCGCACCAATGACTGCACAATATTTTGGAAACGCTGGGTTGGAACATATGAAAAAATATGGCACCAAGGAAATTCATTTTGCAAAGATTGCTGCCAAAAATCACCGTCATGGTGCTAAAAATCCACGAGCCCAAAGTACAAGGGAGTACACTGTTGAAGAGGTTTTAAATTCACGTAAAATATATGGTCCGTTGACTAAATTGGAGTGCTGTCCGACTAGCGATGGAGCAGCAGCTGCTGTTCTTATGTCCGAAGAGGCTGTCATCCGTTACGGGTTACAGAACAAAGCTGTAGAGATTATTGGAATGGAAATGGCTACAGATACAGCTGATGTATTCAAAGAGAACAGTCTAATGAAAGTTGCAGGTTATGATATGACAGCATTTGCTGCTAAACGTCTTTATCAGAAGACTGGTGTATCACCAAAACAAATTGATGTTGTAGAACTCCACGACTGCTTTGCAGCAAACGAATTGATCACGTATGAAGGCTTACAGTTGTGTGGTGAAGGGGAAGCGGGGAAGTTTATTGACGCAGGGGACAATACTTACGGGGGACGAGTTGTCGTGAATCCGAGTGGTGGGTTAATTGCCAAAGGACATCCATTAGGTGCAACTGGTTTGGCACAGTGTGCTGAATTAATTTGGCAACTGAGAGGAGAAGCGGGAGATAGACAGGTTTGTCATTTATGTTGTTACGAGTGACATTGGGTTGGTTTTTGAAAAGAACCAGTGTATGGTGTGGTTTATGTCAACACAAATTGTCAGGCAATGTACATATCCCTGTCCTGATTAGGCAAACTTACTGACTCGTTTGCAAACTATACTTATGCAAACAGAGACAGAATAAGGTTAAATGTTTACCTCATATAAATTTACTCATTAAACTACTAGCTTTTACAAATGAACAAATCATTTGTAAAATTAGCCCTGTATTTTTAAGCAATAGGCAGCCATCACATACATGCATAAATCACTGATTAGCATATCATATAAATAATAATAAAACTTATCATAATTATATTGCACTTGGTGTTCTGGATAATTCTACACTAGCAAGCTTCACAAGTATTATGTTTGATTACAGCACAGTCCAATCAAAAATTATCTTATCACTATATATATAAAAATAACTCGGGTTTTCCTTCCTGATGCTTGGTTTATCTTTATCATCAGCGGGAGTAGACGCCTTGGATTTCGCATCGGAGTTAGTCCCATTGGTCTCAACTTCAACAGGTTCAGGTTTTGTTTCAACTTTTGGTTCTTTGTCCACATCTTTAGCGGGTGATTTCGACTTATCCCGCTTCTCCTTGTCTTTATCCTTATCCTTATCTCTATCCTTGTCTCTATCCTTATCTCTGTCCTTATCCCTATCTTTTTCGCTATCTTTTTTATCTTTCCGATCACGATCGCGATCTCTTTCCCTTGACTTATCACGTTTAGATCTTGAGCTTCGGTGGCGTGACCTAGATCGAGACCTTCGGGAGCTACGGTGACGTGAGCGGGATCTGGAGTTAAATTTAAACAACGGGTAAGAAATCGTGCCAAAATTTGTCTAACTATGGGAATTAAATTATTTATTTAACACTTTATTGCACACAAAAAAGTAAAGAACTTAAACTACACACAAAAATCAAGTATAAAATGCTAGCTTATTTCTAAAATAAGAGTTTTCTTCTAATTGACCCGAAAATGTGAAATGAAAAAATCACAATCTATCCCCAAAGAAAGCAAATTATTACTTGTTATATGAGTGTCAGTCAACGATATAATTACATACAGAAATGCTGAAATATATGTAACAACCCCTAAACCGTGTGTAATGAGCGCAAATAGTTGCCACTGTCAGGAGTCGAACCTGAGCCCCTTTGTTCATCTGTGTCTCTGATCACTAGACCAACAAGATGGTATTGTGCTTCCTTACGCTTACAATATTTATGAACGTCTTTTACTAAATGGAGAAACTTCCGTTTTTATTTATTTAAAATGGTTACCTCCTGTTTTTTAATATTTTGAAAGTTTTAACTGCATACAGATTTTGGATCAGGGTTGGAATGGCATGTAAGTATGAGATATAAAATAACAAAAAATGTATACCTGGTACGATGTCGGTGGCGGGAGCGCGAGCGGCGAGAGCGGTGTCGCGAGCGAGATCGCGACCGCTTGCGGCGAGACCGAGATCGCCTCGATCGCGATCGACGAGATCGGGACCGCGACCGCCGCCGCGACCGCGACCGGGAGCGCGACCTGCGGAATACACATGCTTGACTAACGGAGTACTGTCAATGGAAACATACGCGTTAGTAATGTAGCTCAGTTTATGGGAGATATTCGCAAAATATTGGATCCGAATGCCTGGAAAGCTGATTACCAATTTAACATTATATAAAGTCTCGCGTATCACTAAGTGGGAATGTATGAAAAAAGCTCTAACTTAACACACCAGGCCACTGTCTATAAAGGCTCAACAGTTTAGAGTATTTTCATACATTAGATTAGTCAATGCTAAGAGGCAATTAACTATCCAAATTAGTAGAAATAAGGCCTTACAGAAAATTACACTAATAAATAATTTCAGTAACTGTAATGCTTTAAATCATGTTGCAATAAAATGAGCTATTCTCAAGTTTATGAATATTTGAATTCTGACTTCTTGTTCTGACTGATTTCGTATGAAATATTCTAATTTCGTATGGGATGGCAGTTACTACTGGTAATTTTGCCAACCATTAATCAACAGTCATTCTCGTCTTTCACAAATTGAAATAAAAAAAAACTATGTTTCAGTCCTATCATTTTGGCTTCTAAAGTGCTAATACACAATAATAATGCAGTAATAGAATAGAACGAATAGACGTCAACAGTACTTATAAAAAAATCTAATTTGGTTGAAATTAAGATTAGAATATTTTAATATGTAAGTTTTAGGCATTATTTGGACTAATGAAAACGGAAAAGATATTGATTTTATTTTATCTCATTTAGAAAAAAATAATTTTAGAGATATTGCTAAATGTTGTCTATTTTACAAACCTACGACTATTACCTTATTTAAATCTACATTCTTTTGGCCTTCTTAATGATGCTTATCTTTTATTTATTATTTATACTACTATTGAGCAACAGATATTTTAATAACGTTTCTTTTTGATAATACACTGACTTAAAATTGAAGGAATTTTCCGAATAGTTTATTTTATATTATTTATTTAAATGAAAAACTTAGGAGTCAACATATTAATGTCTAAAAATATTACATATAATAGTAATAAGTAGTCCTAAGGTAGATTATTTTGGAACCATTAGAATATGTATGATATTGCGTAACACCCATTCTTCAAACCCAATAGTTTATTTGTCTATCATTCTTTCATTTCGAAATAACAAAAGTTAAAATGGCCCTCAGGTATCCTTCCAATAGATGAGCTGAAATATTATTTTAGGTTAAACTGCATTAGGAGGGGTGTTACTTACCCAGACAAAGTTTTTGGTTCCATTAGAGCCAGAACTACCACCCTTCAAATAAGGAGACAAGCACGAAGACACTAAACAATCATACAAGAACACAAGGTTTTGGCGTTAGCATGATTTCATAGTACAACATTTTCTTTACATAGGACAATATTTTTACTGTTTTTATGGTGTGGCACTAGGCTCGGGTATGGAATGTAATGTGGGATATTTGAGCTATTTGTATGATGAACAAAAGTATGCATATGTAAGTGTTATTTGTAGGCAATAGTTTTTTTTGTGCTAGCAAGATCTCCTTTCTCTGGCATGCCCACTACCACTTTAACTTGCTTTAGTTAAGCTAACTTGGTAACTTACTAACTGGAGACATGATCTAAGTCGTGATAAAGTTCAGGGGCCAGAGATAATGATGATTACTTTAAAAAAACTTATCTATTCCTGCACTAAAACAAAGTTAAATGATTTAAGTAATTAGATGGTTAAATGATTTATTATTCATGAGACCAAGAGTCTGTTCCGAGATAGATTCACTTACTTAGGAGAAAATTTTACTTATTTTATTTGATAATACTTTTTTGATAAAATACAAATGACTAATAGATTAATTTGTAGAATCCATCAAATATAACAAACTTTTGTATTCATTTGACAAATTTTTCGTAAAATAGTGTAGAGAATTAGAGAAAAATGTAAATTTTGTAATCAAATTCAACATTTTCTACTTTGTAATAGTGCTGGAGTAGCAAGATTGTGTTGTGTAGTGGTTTTGTCTACTGGTTAAAAGGAAAGATGGAAATTGGATGAAGTTTAGAAAAGCTAGCATTTACAATAATCATTCATTTTATATGGACATGTATTTTAGCTGAATTTATATGATTTACATTACAAATGTAATTGTAAATGGATCCACTAATATCAATTTCAATTTTAAAACAATGTGATGTCACAATAGAGTAATTTAATTTTTTTAATTTTAGGTTTCTGATTTCTATTGAACATATAACATGTTCATAAAAGCATATTTTTGTGCCACGTGATTTAAATAAATAGGATAATACTTAATCATTTATGTTTTAGGCTAAACTGCATTTGTTTTTAAATTTTAGTTCAAATTTAAAAAAATATAATAACCCACCCCTAACTAATGTAAATGTGTATTTGGTTACAATTCTGATGCAGTAGTGAATAAAAAAGGTCAGACTAAAATATTTGAGTTTTAGATTAAAAATTTTTTAAACTGACAATTTATAATCAGTAAAAAAAACCTTGATTTCATTCATGAAAAGTCTATTTTCAAGATTAAACCAAGGATTTTCAGGCTTAAAACAGACCATTGAAAAATACCCAAAAAAAAAATAATGAGAATATTCATAATCAGAGAAATAAACTACATGTCTATACACAAAGTGAGATGAATGGTGTTAAGAACATCCTTATAATCTTATTAGGAATTTTAAATTTCATCCAGTATCCAATTCAATCATTATAATTTATATTTATTGAATTAAATGTATTAAGGATTATATACCTTCTTTTGTCTTTTGAAAGTAACCCAATAACTGGATCAATTGCCGCAGATATCAGATTTTGTGCTTCTTTCACTCTACACATAGCTTCTTCAATCTCCCGTTGAGCTGCTTCATTACTCTTTGTCTGCGGTTTCGAGATAGCTTGTGTTGCATGGTGTACCTGGAAATATATCACGTTGGATTAAATTTAGACATTCAGATAATCCAAAATATGAATAACCAAATGTATCAAGAGATAGGAGAGAGAGAGAGAGAGAGAGAGAGAGAATAATTAAAATATAACAGTATTATATTTTAATTATGGCCCTTGACCACTGTTTGAAAGCACCCGGATTCTGCCAATGTCGACATAATAGCTGAAATACGATGGAGGCGCAGATGTACAATAGGTGCAGTTACAGTTATGTTAATATGATTTCACTACAAATATTGTTCAAAAAAATCGAATTA
>DVZR01000135.1:0-10913 GCA_018237405.1 Thisbe lycorias
GTTGTACATTTTATATCACTGAATGGTTGATTTACTTAAACATAAAATGTAAAAGAATAGTGTAGAACTTAGTAATATTTGTGATTCCCATAGTATATATTATAGTATATAATACTCCAATAATGGCTTTGTCCATGTTATTTTTGTTATAAACTTCCTACTTCTGTTTCACCCTTAGTTTTTAATTTTTAAATAAGATTTCTTATCTTGTGTGCTGAGAGATCAGTGAGTGTGAGCTCATCCGACTGACTAGTTAGCCAAGCATTATACCTTACCATTGCATATTATATATTTAGAAGATTTAATTTCGCCTCTGTGATCTAGCGGTGTTGGTGTCGGTTAAGATCACGAGGTCTTGGGTTCGAATCCCAGGTCGGGCAACTTTTCTTAAAATGTTTTTCAGATTGTACTGAACAAACATAGCGTTGCCCTAAATTGGAGTGTGCTCGATATAGCGATAGGCTCTCATATATATATATATATATATATATATACTGGGTAGTTTTTTAGCATGATCGTGTCTTAATGATGACGTATCAGAAAAGCCCACGTAACGAAATATTTATATTTTATTTTCCTCCCATAACCACGTAACCGAATGAATAGTAGATTTAAATTACATTTTCGCCATGATGCGATAGCTAAGTAAGGTGTGGCTTGTACAGTTGTAAATATTTTGACAATATCGATATCGATGCTTTGTGGTCTTTATGTCGAATAATACATTTATTAGTACAAAAGGATGTGCCAGGTTTAGACTTTTTTATCATTCTCATGTGTATTAGTTTTTTACGCCTATTGTTGAATCAAAGTTCTCAAGATTTACTTTCTTGTAATTTATCCCAGTTTATTGTGAGAAAAACCTGCAAGAATTTGCATATAATTTCATCTATAAAACTTCATGTAGCATCGTAAGTATTAGCCATATAACTTACCTACCTACAAGTTACCTACGATATATTACACAAAAGAGGCTTTAGTTAAGAGTAAACCTTCAATTTAACCTTCTTTTTTATTTTACTTCAAACTCAACAAGCTGTGTCGTAAATATATTTTAATACGATAGTTTTGATTAGCAATATTCCGCTTCTTGCGACATCATTTGCACTTTCTACACTGATTTTGAACGTGACAACCGGTATAACAAAGTACACTTACCGAAATCAAGATAATAGAACTCCAAAGATCCAGCTCCTCACAAACATCACCATTCTTGATTCAATACTCCAATACAGTAATTTATGATTCAATTTTTGAGGCATATTAGTTTTCACGTGAAAAATGAAACGGAAGAATTCGTAGGCGTCTACTAGTTATCTAATAAATCAATGAAACAAAACCCAGAGGTCATGTTTCCAAAACTCGGTCGCCATGTCAAAGCACGTCATATATTTGACATAACATGTACAGTTTGATATAAAATCTCGATAAGAGTGTGCACGTCACTAGACGCGTTCGCGTGACCTCTACCCTTTGGCCACGCATCTCGCCACACATGCCTCGCCTGAGGCAATCCCGCCCCACACCTTTTTGGTATCAACAAAAAAATCGATACTGAACCTACATCTTTACATTTGCTGATCATTAGATATGCTTTAAAACATTTTAGTTTTGAACACATTTTACCTGTTGGTTTGACTCCTCATGAAGAATTGGTCATCTGCCTGCCTGCCAGGCAAGGCGAAGCCGAAAAATTTCACTTTCACTGTGGCTTATAGTTAGTAGAATTTTATGTTGACTATTATTTACCTTGCCGCGCCTAACGTCTGCGAAATATGTGTCACTGTGTCTAATAGTAGTTCTGTGTTGATCATTACTTACCACCTTGCCTGATTTCGCGCCCAATTTTCGGTTCTGATTGATAGTTTTCCTATAGGAGAGGTACCTAATAGGTAGTAGAGTTATGTGTCGACTCGACCAGGTACCATTTCTCATCACCCCCTTGCCTAATTCCACCTCCAAGTAATCAGTTCTACTTGATAGTGTTTAAGTAGTAGAGTAAGGCAGCTAGTATAGTAGCACTTGAGGTTTAAATCCTCAGCCACCAGGACAACAACGTACCTGTAACACCTATGATGCTTATAGATGCCGTAAAAATGTAAAATTTTATAATAAAATAATATAAAACTTTTAAAATTCTACGTGAGTTTTCCTTCAGATTTGCCCTGATTGAGTCACATTTGAATATATCTTTACAAGTTATTTATATTGTAATATGAACAGAACTATCAACCTCAATGCTTGCTTTTAAGCTTTTTATACAAAACCACGATACTTTTTAATTTCGTACCTGTATTTGTGTATTTATTATATTCTTGTTGAAAACAAAATAATAAAGTCTATTAAAGTATGTAAGTCTATCACAAAAATCGGACTACCTGTGGTATAAATTATTAAAAAGATGTTATTTATCAAACATAAATAGAACAAACGTAAAAAGAGCACATTGAACGAGAACACTAAATAATACATCTATCAAAAATCCCGTAGCGTTTGTAAAATAAATCGATGGTGTAAGGATTTATAAACTCACGTATTGATTCTCGCCCACTTTAAAACATCCTAATGGCTTTTTTATTTAAAAATAAATAGATACCTTTAGAGCACGCGATCCCTAAAAAACATGTGTTCATCATTAAGACAGCTCAAGAATAACTCAAATTCCGAACATTATTCTATGAAAGGAATTCAAATAACAGACCAGCTTGACTCAATTAAATCTTAATTCGTACAAAGCAGTCGATTAATGAAATTAAGTCGGCATTTACTCGAGTTAAGCATCAAAGACCACAATAGCTGTAAATAGTAACAATCAAATCAAAGGATCCTTGAAATATCGACTCAACAAAAGACCTAACTAACTCCTCTTGCCTTACAGTGACTATTAAAATTTAATGACATGATTTATTCAGAAAAAAAATACACACACGAGAAAAAGGGTACGATGTTACGATCCATTTTTCATATAACGCAGTTGGTAGCAAATGGTCAAATAAAAAATGTTTAACAGGGCCGACACTTTATGAAAAACGCGCTCCAACAGAGTGCGGGCTTTGTCATCGGACACAGAATTTATTCATGCTTACCTGTTGAGCCCCAGCCGTGAATAAAATATTAAGAATATTCCATTTTTCTGGATTCATATTGCATAATCTGGTAAGCAGCTAGAAAGTTTTGCTCAAATATTTATTGTTATAAAATATAGCTTTTTGTAATATTATCCTGATATTACTCAAATAATTCATGAATAAAATTATTTATGTCGAGTACCTCAAGTTGAAAAAACATAAATCTCTTTTTTTAAATGTTGATTATTTTCAAGTAATGATAGAAAAATGATTAGGTATCTACATAGTCATCACTACTAACTAGTATACATTTTTTTTTGAGAAATTAAGGAAGGCTGTATGCAAAGTAAGTAAAAAATTTGAAAATAAGTAATAATTAAATAATAGGCTAAATGATAAATAAAGTGACCTGTATTATAAAAGTACTCCGACAAAAAGACAACTTTACAACAAAGGTGAATCATTTTTAAGTGATAATTGAAAACTAAATTACACTAAGTACTAAGTACTTGATGACCTATATATGTATTGTTAATTTTTTGACATTAATTAACAAATCATTACTTACCATTTTAATATCTCAAACTCATTTGCTTTTCATGTTACGCTTTCTTATTCTACATAATTTTTCGCAAATTTTATCAAAAAAATTCACTTTTTAGGTATAAGCAATATAATTATTGTTTAAATTGTTACGTCACTTGCGTATATACCCAGATTCAAATAAATATCTTTTTAGCCTAAATCACCAGGCTAATTAGCTCATAGTCGTCCTCTCCATGTATCCACTAGTATACTATATTCTGCCTTGTTGCCTTTGAGTATTCTAAATTTAAATTACTAGAAATACCTATAATAATAACAGAAGTTGTTTTTATACCATTTTTATTACGCAATAGAAACCTACATCTTAAAATTATTCCAATGTCAAATTTATTATTATTTATTATTTTTATTTATATAAAAATTGATATGATTTAATAATAAAACGCTTAAATGACATACAATACTTTCGAGATACCTTCAACCAGTAATAATATTTGGTCATTCTCTTAGTGGTAGCCGTCTCATTTATAATATTTTATAGAAATCAACAAAACAGAATCAAGAACATTAACATGCTCTATACAAAGCGTCATGGCCCGATTACGGACGGCATTTTTATTGGAAATTACTTATGAATAGTGTGGCAATCATTTTACTTTGTATGTTATATTTATTATGAGTAACTTTTTAAGATTTTAAAATTCAAATTGAATTGATGTTTGATTGTTGAGTGGTAAGCGGACCTGACTACAAATTAATTAGAATATAATAGAATATTTTTACTTGCAAGAATAAGGTAGTATTTCTTGTTGTATTAGGTTCGATTTCTGATATGATCAACAATTTATTCGCTAAGCTAGTTCTTAGCGTTGCTTAGGTAGCTCGTGATAGCCACCCTCTTGGCATACGGTGTTACAAATTTACGCGGGTAACAGCTGTAATAAATATGTTATTTTCAATAAATTTAATTATGGTACTGATTGTTTTAATTATCACTATTTAAGCCAAATCCAGTAGGTATTTTAGTGAGAACATAATTTGTATTAGATAGTGCCTTCACACCTGTTATCAAAGAGATAGGCAGAGATGTGCCAGTCCACGATTCACGATGAGCCAAGGTGCTAAAGCACATAATGAGATAGATAGCAAGCCTATTGCCATATCGTGCACATCCAATGCCGGACAATGTTTCGATGTTGTCCTACTAACATTATAAATGCAAAAGTTTGTAAGTGTGAATATAAGTTTGTTATACAAAAACTACTCAACTCATTTCAATGATATTTGATAAGGAGATAGTTTAAGATTCAAAGTTGAATATAGGCTACTTTCTTATTCAAAAATTAACCAATAAAAGGGTAAAATAGAGGATAAAATCTTGAATTAAAAAATACGCCCGCAAAGCTAGAATAGGCAGCGATCGTTCTTAAAAAAACCGTCTATATGTTTGCTTTCGTATTATATAAAAAAATATGTTTCACTACAAATCGATAGTACAAGTGCGAAAGGTGAATTGAGATCATTGCTATTTGAATTTGATAACCTGTTCCGATGTCGGTATCAATGTGTAGGCGTAAGCCATAAACACGTAGGTATTTTATTCAAAATGGCTTAGAAGCAACCCAACTTTCGTTGCCTTTCACACTTACTTTTTCTCTTTTGTAATATGGTACTAACATTTAACTGAATAGTTGTGCAAAAGTCACCAACTTATCGAAAGATTCTTGCCTCATTAGTCTAGTAGTTAGAGACACTTCAGAATCAAAGGGTTGGGTTCTTGGGTTCGATTCCCGACAGGGACACGCATCTGTGTGATGATTATAGATAAATAAATAAATAGTTCTGGAAATTACACAAATTGATCTAACCCCAAAGTAAGCAAATTATTTGCTTGTCAATAGATATTTGTATTTCTGGGTTTGATTTTTTATTATATATATTCCTGTATTTATATATTGTTTTTTGACCTTAAAGCCACTCTAAAATCAAAATAAACAAAATATTTTTTTAGAAACTTCTAATGAGAATGACTCCTTATTTAAAGCACTAGTACTGTTTCATAAATAAACTTTATTTGTGAAACAGTACAAGTGCTTTAAATAAAGAGTCATGATGATGCAGTTTCACCAAGCAGCGACGATGGAAAGTATAAATTATGGAAGGATATAGTTACCGTGGGAGATCTAGACTGACATGTCATGATCAAATTGGTCGTGTGTTGCCCAATGGAGGTGAAAAGCGTCACCGAAATCAGCGAGTAAAGTTAGGGAAGTATGTCAGGATCGTGAGGTTTCGCAATCCCTATTCTCTGCCTACTCGTAAGGGACTTGGTGTAAAGATATGTATGTATGTGAAGTAAAATTAGATTTGTCAACCAATATCTTTTTTTAGTGCTTACTCTATGTCTTGGTAGACCTTATTAGGCTGAAATAATAATAATGAAGTTTCTAAACCATGTTCTTGCTAAATAAATATACGAAGGAACATCACAAATGTATTAAGATAAGAATCTTTGTTAACTAACAAACTATATAACATTTTAAAACAATTTCAATAGTAAGTTATTCAAGTAGGCTTGTGTAAATAAACCTTATCCGTGTGTAGGAGTGCGGTTTCAGCGATCTGATATTCATGGATATATCGAGTCTAAAGCGATTTCGTTTGTGTGTATAAACTTCGAGAATTTGTTCCAGTTTGCACTCCACTTTCGGCTATTGAATTTTTAATACGAACGATCAATTTCCAAAACTAACTTATTTATTCTTAAAGGATTGTTTGTCACGTACGACGGCTGAGGGTTTGCTCATCTATACTTCTATACTAAAGTAGCTTAACGCCTGTAATCCCCTAAGGGGTAGGCAGAGATGTGCCAGTACATCTGCAAATACTCAATAGATATACTGGTACACCAACGACTAGCCAAGCTACTAAGTCTCATGATGTGATAGGTGGCAACCCTATCGCCATGTCGGGCACACTCCAATCCCGGGCAACGCTATACTTGTTCAGAATAATCTGAAAAACATTTAAGAAAAATTGCCCGACCTGGGATTTGAACCCAGGACCTCGTGATCTTAGCCGACACCGGTACCATTAGACTATAAGGCGATAATACTTCTAAAGTAATATTTTAAAGAGGAAAGTTTTGTATTTTTGTATGTTTGTATTGAGTACACTCAAAATCTACTGGACCGATTTCAAAAACTCTTTTACCATTACAATGCTATTCTATCACTAAGCAACATAGGCTATATTTTACATAGCTGTTGCAAGCGGCTTTGCCTACGTAAAAAGCACTAAGGCGGGCTGAGCCGCGAGAAACTGCTAGTAATTCAATAAAGTTAAAAAAAAGTATCTTAACGCCTATTGACCTCGGAGGGATGGGCAGAAGTGCGCCAGTACACCCACGACGAGTCAGTAAATATACTGGTACAACCACGATTATCCAAAATTAGATTCGATAACTTGAAAAGCGATATTGAATATGACTAGGGGTCGACTTCACCCGTGTAAAGCTGTCTCTCGCAGTAAAAGCCGTAGGCAACAGCTATATAATATAACCTTTGTCAATCAGGAATAATGTACTTATCTACTCGAGAATGTAACTTCGCAATCGGTTTAGTAGTTCCAGAGATTACCTCCTACAAACTTAGAAACTTTACCTCTTTATAATATCAGTATGGAAGTTTAGATTACTTTTGAACGAAATCAATCTAAAACAGTCTATTTAGTTAGGTCTTTCCATAGCGACAAAGTCTTCGTAATTGGACTCCTTTCTTGCCCTTTATTTCCTTGTTACTCCTAATTGGCAGCAGCGCCCTGTCCAATAGACTTCAGATAATGCCTTTTAACTCGATGGAATAATGAAACTACATAAGCTATATTGTCTTTGTGAAAATGAATTTATTTTTTTGGCTTTTACATCAAAATCTAGCATGATTTTATTTTATATTGAAGTAGTTAGGAGGCTGACATTCACAATTTTATTAAACTCGAAGCAATAATGAATCTACATAAGCTATATTGTCTTTGTGAAAATGAGTTTGTTTGTTTATCTTCTTTTACATCAAAATCATTTAAAAAAAAACGATATCACTTTAATTAACAGAAACAAAACTATTCTGTTAAAACAAAAACAAAACTTCTCCTTTTTGATTCTGTAGCAATATTTTTTAAAGTATAATATATCTTAAGCATTTGTCAAATGTGAGATGAACTCGCACAAGAAGACGATAGTTGCACATAAAAAATACGTATAAAAGACATAAGACATACAAAAAAATAAAAAAGTTTCAAAATTCTTAAAAAATCTGTTGAATAAACACGAAGTTTCACGGTAATAACTAGAATTATATTGAAGTGCATAATATAGACACAGAAATAAAATTAATACACTTAAACAAAATCAAATAAGAATCATAAAGGTCACATCCTTTCATATGTCAATATGTAGCCGTATATCTCAAAGAAAAAGGTATGAAAAGTTTGTCGACTTCATGCAAAGATGATACAACACCTTTGTAGTATAATAAAGCTTACCCACATCATAAAAACTAAATTATGACTGAGCGATATTGACACAAGTCGTATATCGTGTGAAAAGTTGATGGATATAATATAACGGAGTTTCTCTATAAGATTGTATGTCAATTTTCATATTATATATTACAGTGAAACATATTTAGATTAAATAAAATCACTTGTACTTTTAATTTTAGTTTTAAAATACATACTAGCTGACCCCGAAAACGTTGTTTTGCTATAAAAATATTTCTAAAATCGCTATTAATAATAGGGGTTGGTGGTAGAAGGGTAAAAATTTAGGATTACTTATATGTATTTTTAATGCCGAGTCATAAAAAAATTAATAATATATAAAATTAGAAAATTTTGTTAAATAAATAATAAAAAATGGGGTGGACCCTTATGATTAAGGGTCTGAAAAATAATTTCGTACCCTTAATCAAACATCCTATTCTCAGACCTACTAAATAAACACAAAAAGCCGTTTCGGAGAAGTTTTGTTACAAACAATGTAACACGGGAATTTTATATATTAGATTTCCCAATTAGTCAACCGGTTTAGTTTTAATAAAATATTATAAGCTAATGTTACATATACGATATCCTCTAAAACCGAAACCGGTTGACTAAATCTAAAATTAGGGGGCACGATAGTGGCCGGACGGTTAGGATCGGTAGAGTTAAGCCGTGTAGATTCAGAAGCTTGATTCTACATGTGATTTGATATCTTTTTCACAGGGCAACCCTTATGTGGTCGTCTTGGCAACATTTTACATGAAATGTTTTTGGTGGGATTCCTTATTTCTGTATTTGTTTCGTATAGTGGTGGGATAGAGAAGTGGGCCAAATGTATAAGATGTGGCGTTAAAATATATGTAAAATTATTAAAAGCAATCATTACCTATAAATAATTTAAAAGCCTGTTCACACTGACCCTGCAGTTGCATATTCAAGTTACGACTTCCTACACTTCCATATAGAACCTTTATTGAGCCCTTCAAGTTATAAGTTCTGATCAAGCACAAAAACCTTATTGATACTGTATTTTCGCATCCTGTTCCGCACTTCCAAGGTAAATAAAGAATTATTATTACTATTACTAACAAATTGTTTACTAACGAATTGTTAATATTTCTAACAAATAAATGTTAACTTGAATATGAAATATTATATTAGAATATCTGACCACACAGAAGTCATTCTGTCTGATTACAACGTCATTTACTGTGATTATTATCGTTTTAAACTGCCCCTGAGCTCCAACATATACCAAAATTCGTCATAATCTATTTCTAAGTTTTCCGATCAGTAATAGATTTCTATATAATACTTTCTGACTGGGTAGACGTTATCATACCGGAGGAGTATACATAACTTTTTGGTTGCCCTCTCTTAAATTCAGGATATAACAAATGATTTCAAATATAAAAGTTAAGAAATATTTTTTACACTCAGGCATTGCTTGATTGCTTATGCACGACCGATTTAATACCCAAATCTAAGTTTAGAAATAATTAATTGTTATTTTTCATTCCAATAAATAATTAATATAAAATTGCTCGAAAGATTCCTTGGCCGAGTATATTCGGTTTGGAACTGTGCATGACGACATGTATGATACACACGACACACATCGTAATACACATTTCCATGTGTGTGAAAATGAATGTACATTGACAGAGCGAAAGCAAGCGCGTGTTGTGTGTGAGTGCAAGTCTATGGCTGTTGCGTGAGCGTGTACGCGTGTATGTACGTTTGCTTACCTGGTCAGGTCCCATCATGTGCGCCTGCCTGCGTGAGTATCCCCTAGCCGCACGGTCCTGCTTTTCCCGCTCCCAATCCGCCTCCATCTCAGCGGCGTTGGGCAGGCGGAAGCTGCCGTTCATGGACAGCACGTAATAACGAACCTACACACACAACAATCGATTCAAAATTGACTAACTAAGAATAATTTAGACACCGTAAAAATGCACACAACCTTTTTTTATTCTTCTCTGCCTTTGTAAACGTGTATTTTTCATTCCTTCTTATAAACAAATGCACAAGTCATCATTTGTATTTAATTTGTATTTCAACACAAAAATTTGAAGAGTTCCCTTGATGTCATTTAAAAATTTGAAGAGATCTTGAGAAGATATAGAGACAAAAAAACATGTTTTAATTGGGGAAATTCAACAATCGGTACCATCGCTTCATAGATGCTTATGTCTGACTCCTACGAGCCCTTTAACCCCTCGATATCCCTCTCGTTGCTGTAAACAGACTCTTATTAACAGGTGCGATATAACCAGTTCATCTGTATTTCAAACATGGAGAAAGCATACACGTAGCCTTTTTACAAAGTTCTCTTCTACATACCTGTAACCTGTACCAAACTGAACACAGAAAAGGCGCTCATTAACCAGTAAAAGCCTTACGGCGTTTTTCTCTATGGGAGTGTGACGCACTAACTCACCTGTAAGTCGAACATGGAGAAGGCGCACACATAATAGGGCACGCCGATGAAGCACATGGTTGGGTGGCGGATGTTAACAAGGTGCTTGTACAGCGGCTCCACGCAGTTTTCTTCTACGCGGATATTGCATGAGGAATGCAAGAACGGGAAGTTGTAGAGGTATCCTGCCGGCAACACCACATATGTCATGAAATCTTTGTTTTCCGAAATTTCCCGAGGGGCTATACAACGGGTTCATAATATTATATATTACTAGCGGCCCGCCCCGGCTTCGCACGGGTATAAAATATACATATAAACCTTCCTCTTCAATCACTCTA